>KZ652780.1:45148-72354 GCA_001010745.2 Gerris buenoi | reverse complement strand
TTTTTTTTGTGGAACAGGGGTAGAGTAGAGCATTTTTTTTCTGAAGTTGCATTCAACATGGGGGACCAATTAAATAGTTTTCCTCAAAATTTTCCCGCCTTTTGATTGTGCCAACTCTAATCTTATAGACTGTAATACTATAAAAAAAGAATAAAAATAAAAATCCGAATTATTGGAAGATGCTGCATTCACTTGGTTTTTCCAAAAGCAGGGCTCTGGACGCCCATCTGAACCCATATTGCGTGAAAAGTAGTGGAATTAAACATGAAGCTTTAGCCTGGTGACTCTTAATTCATCCCCAGTTCCGGGTGGTTGAAAAATGTCAATTTTCTGTATGGGATTCTGCAAATCGAGATTCATGATGAAAAATTAAGTAAACAAATTAAGCATTCGAGTATTACAAGTTTCTTAATGCCAAATTAACCCTCGGGAACGCGCTGTCCTGTGAGGCCTAAATTTGAGATATAACTGTGAAATTGAGATAGATGTGGACGCGATGGGAAGATAGAGATCTTTCTTGCTACATTTCTTGCTTTTATCAAGAGAATCAGTCACTTTCTGACATCGTACGTGATTATACTTCAATTATACGCCCATATTGTCCTGACAGGGGACCCGCGCCACTTTCACTTAAATTTTAGTATTATGCTAATTTTAGTGAAATCTCTACATATAATACAAAATAAATTAATATGGTACCTGGTACCTGAATTTAAAAATATACAGAAAATATTAAAAATTTGAAAATTATAATTGAGACTGACTAATTTTGTGCTTATAAACTATGAGTCTAAACAACGCTATTTTATCAATTAAAAAAATAATAGAACAATAAAACCAATTTAAATATGTTTAATAATATTTTGCAGAAATGATTTCAAGTTTATATTTATTTTACATGTTGTGTGGGCATTTTAAACAGATTATGTCCTATCCGGGGTCCGCGCCTCCTTGTGTCTGTATTAGACTGCGCGCACCTGAGGTTTAATCTTAAGTGAAACAACTGATATTTTTTTTCACTATCTACTAGAAAAATAAAACAAAGATGCTTTTCCATTTTGTAGTGAATTTTTGATTATCCAAACCACCCCAAAAAACATTAGTTGGGATAATCTACGCTCTACTGTATATGGATGGAGAGCACTGAAAGTTCCCCGAGAAGGTGTAAAACCGTTCTGATTATTAACGTGGGCCAGTAATTGACCCATTTTAGCTAACTATAGCTCTAACCACCTAAATTAGATGCAATTATCAAATATGATTTTTTTATTTATACTACTGGACTAAACAACTGGCTTAAATTATATTTTTATCATTTTATTTTTTTCAAACAAGGAAACATTACTTCTAGTCTGATACTGGGATTGTGTTGTTGGAGATTGGAAAGTTAAATATCTTTCTCAGGCTAGGCGCATACATACAATTTTTAATCGCTCGACTATTTAGTTGTACGTCAAAAAGCTATTGGACCTTATAGGAGTGCGCATACTATCAGCGCGATAGTTGCTCGATTAAAAAATCATAAAACTCCATCGATCGTCTTTTGACTATTTAGTTGAACAACTATCGTCGACAGCGCTATGTACATTGCCATGTATTGGAGTGTGCATACACTCAACTAAACAGTCGATCAGCGATCCCTCAAAATTAGTTTTTCTTACCTTAAAGTAACACTTAATCTTTTTTGGAGCTATATAGCACTTCCATGTTGTGTCACGGTGTAGTGTATATGGACAATTCAGTTTAATTATTTCATTAAAACTCTGTTCACTCATTCTATAAAACGTAAAAAAGTTTTCCGGATATTTCTTAAGATTAGAATGTAATTCCATTTAATAATCTTTCGCTTATTACAGGTTGTACACAGTATGTCTTTTCCTTTTTTTCTTTGTGTTCATATAAAGGAAAACGCAAGCGAGTGCTTTTCTATTTATAATTTTGTACTGCATAGGTCACAAATGCTGAAGGATCTTAATGACAACTGGTTGATTGTATGCGCACTCCCAACAACTAAACAGTTTAGTCGAGGAGAAATCCAGGAGCTCATCGATTTCGACTCAATAGTTTAGTCGTGGTAAAATCGAGTGTATGCGCCTGGCCTCATTGTATCAAGCAACTTTTACTTGTGTAGTAATGGCAAGCATGTTGGGACTGGCATTGTTCGTACTAATACAACTTTTTTTTAAAAAAAGTTAAATTTTATTTTTGTTGTTTATTTCAGGATCCCAAACTACAATCTAATGTTGCCGTTATCGGAAATACGGAAGTTCAGCTTAGACGGAAACCGGCAGTTCGTAGAGATCCAGCGCTGCGACACAGCGATCCATCTGGATCTGGAAAGAACAGCGGGAGTTCTGTGAGGAAGCGGGTTTCTTTCCATCTCGACTCTGAAGATAAGTCACCCGATTCACCCAAACAGAAACCGATTTTAGTCCGACATTCACTCAACGAAGAGAAACTCTCATTCTTCTCACAGATATTTCCAGGTTTGTCTATTTGGTTGTTTTTTTTTAGGGAAATTTTAATGGTTTTGGGAATTTTATTTTTGGAAAAACGGACATAGGTGATAACATCAATAAAAATATGTTTTTTTTTTTTTAAACTTCTGTTATAGTTTATCTATCTATATATATAAAGATGAAAGTCTGTGGATATGTGGGTATGTGGGTGGGTATGTCCTTTATAAAAATCTACAGTTTTAGTCCGATCTGGATGAAAATTTGCACACTTGACCTTCAAAGCAAGGGGAAGGGCACTGTCTACATGAATTTTCGAAATTTAATTTCTAGTACCCAGGGGTACGGGGTACAAGTAATGAATATGGGGAAAAGTAATAGATACCCTTCATGATGCATATCGTTGAAAAGCTCTTTAAGAGTACAGTAATTGTTGTTATGTATAGTTTTGTCTCATTTTCATTTAGGAGGGGGGTAAAGTGGAAAAATATGGTATGTATGTAAGTATATGGGTATGTCCTTAATACAAATCTACAGTTGCATTCCGATCTCGATGAAAATTTGCACNTTAGTTGTACGTCAAAAAGCTATTGGACCTTATAGGAGTGCGCATACTATCAGCGCGATAGTTGCTCGATTAAAAAATCATAAAACTCCATCGATCGTCTTTTGACTATTTAGTTGAACAACTATCGTCGACAGCGCTATGTACATTGCCATGTATTGGAGTGTGCATACACTCAACTAAACAGTCGATCAGCGATCCCTCAAAATTAGTTTTTCTTACCTTAAAGTAACACTTAATCTTTTTTGGAGCTATATAGCACTTCCATGTTGTGTCACGGTGTAGTGTATATGGACAATTCAGTTTAATTATTTCATTAAAACTCTGTTCACTCATTCTATAAAACGTAAAAAAGTTTTCCGGATATTTCTTAAGATTAGAATGTAATTCCATTTAATAATCTTTCGCTTATTACAGGTTGTACACAGTATGTCTTTTCCTTTTTTTCTTTGTGTTCATATAAAGGAAAACGCAAGCGAGTGCTTTTCTATTTATAATTTTGTACTGCATAGGTCACAAATGCTGAAGGATCTTAATGACAACTGGTTGATTGTATGCGCACTCCCAACAACTAAACAGTTTAGTCGAGGAGAAATCCAGGAGCTCATCGATTTCGACTCAATAGTTTAGTCGTGGTAAAATCGAGTGTATGCGCCTGGCCTCATTGTATCAAGCAACTTTTACTTGTGTAGTAATGGCAAGCATGTTGGGACTGGCATTGTTCGTACTAATACAACTTTTTTTTAAAAAAAGTTAAATTTTATTTTTGTTGTTTATTTCAGGATCCCAAACTACAATCTAATGTTGCCGTTATCGGAAATACGGAAGTTCAGCTTAGACGGAAACCGGCAGTTCGTAGAGATCCAGCGCTGCGACACAGCGATCCATCTGGATCTGGAAAGAACAGCGGGAGTTCGGTGAGGAAGCGGGTTTCTTTCCATCTCGACTCTGAAGATAAGTCACCCGATTCACCCAAACAGAAACCGATTTTAGTCCGACATTCACTCAACGAAGAGAAACTCTCATTCTTCTCACAGATATTTCCAGGTTTGTCTATTTGGTTGTTTTTTTTTAGGGAAATTTTAATGGTTTTGGGAATTTTATTTTTGGAAAAACGGACATAGGTGATAACATCAATAAAAATATGGTTTTTTTTAAACTTCTGTTATAGTTTATAAGGTTATAAGTAAGGAACTCTTGTTTATAATAAAATTTGTGCTTCTTCCAATGTTTTTAAAATAAATTGTGTCCTTCTTGAAGGTGTAACCAGGGATTGATAGCAATAACAAAAAACCGGAGCCCTATCAGTCCTGAAGATCTTTTTGTCTCAGATTTTCACTTTTTATGTTTAAGAATTATAGCCCCCCTTTTTTTAATCCAAGGTGCGAACCCGATTTAATAATCCATCTTTATCCTCTAAGCAAGCTGCTAGAGCCTCAGAAAGTGAGTACCTTGTTTAGGGGAAGTAACATTAGTTCTTGGATAGGCAGGATGGCAAAGCCAAAGATTTTCCACCTCAAGCATGTTGATGCAGGACAGCTGCTTATAAGATGAGAAGGGGTTTCATCCTCTTTCTTGCACAGCCTGCACACAGGGCTTTCTGCTGGGCAAAGCTAGTGTAGAAGTCAATTTAGTCTTCAGCATCCAGTAAGTTGTCAAGTTGCCTGTCAAAAGGTGACAGGATTGTTTTTTTGAGCAAGAGCAGCGATCTGGTAAGATGCTGAGATGGTTCCTGGATCATCATTTTAGATTGTCGCATACCTGAAGCACTATTCCATATTGTTTTCCATCTATCGTCCCTTAGCTAAGGCAAATTATTTTAAAACAAATATCTGACAATCAATGCCTAGAGAAATGTGCATACACCTTTGTGTAGGTTAGGCTTTTATCAATATCTGTGCAATGGATAAGACCCTTTTTGTATTTATTCCGGGAGGCTTTTACACCTGAAGACAGGCCTTTTTCTTAATAGTTATTTATACAGAGGAATCTATGTCATGGTGCAAAAATTCAATTGTGAGATTTTCATGGGTTTCCTCATTTTGAGGTCTCATGTCCAAAAAAGTGGTTTTTAAAAAATGTCTGTCATCTGTGCAGACATCTCGAGCCTAAACTAAATATTTGGCCTACATGTTCAGAAAAATCATACCCCAAGGCAAAGTTGAGAAATTAATTATGTATTACTATTAAGACCAAGGAATATTTAGTCCAATGTACCACCGGACAAAGGAATATCACTCTTGCGTTTAGAAATGTGATAACGACCCTTAATAGCTCCAATTTCTTAAAAACCAGGTGAGTACTTTCAAAAATCAAGGTCAGACATGACGCACTAAGACATTTGGGGTGATACCCAAATTTTACTCGTTGGGCTTGAAGTGTATGAAATACCAACCCCCAATTGAAGATAAAACTTTGTATATGGTTAGAATATTTAAATGAACTAATTAACTATTAAGACACAGGGATATTAAATATATGCTAAGAAAAATGTAGAACTCATTGAGTTGTTTGTATAAGATTTAGTCTTACTCGATTTGAGGCGGAACGCGGCGGAACGGCGTTCCTGGACCTCTCTCTCTCTCTCTGACAAATAAAAAAAAAAAATGATCGGCACTATGATTTGCACTAAGAGTGTGGGTTTATGTCTAAAACTGCTTAAAATGCTGTTTTTGAACGCTCATTTTTGAAATTTTTCCCGGGGGTGGAAATTTTCCCCGGACCCCCCTCCTATAGGGGGGTAAGTTGCAGTTCCGAAACCTCAATTTCTAGAAATCGAGCACTGCTTACACGTGATAAAACTTGATTTGAAAACAGCGCTATAAAACTGCCCCAGGAGTCTCAATGTCTTGGAGAGACAAACACACAAACCTTTGAGACTTTTGTAGGGCAGAATATTGTTTAGAACCAAGGGGGGCGCTAAAGTAAATAAGTGTGTTTAAGATGTTTCAGTTTGCTAAAATTCAATGACAGACAGACACGGGACCGAAAATGTTCCCTGATGTCTGAAACGGATTTCTATCTTGGAATTTTTTAATTAGGCTACATCAAGGAGAAATCTCTATGCATTAAAAAATACGTTGTGTATTGACATTTCATTTTTGTGAACTTTATTTTATTTAATTTTTTCGTAAACATATTATTTGCAGGATTGAGTGGTATCGAACGAGGCTCGGAAGCGACTGTTTGTGACGAAGTACTAACAAATCCTCCACCAGAAGAACCGACTTCCCCTCGAAAAGTTGAACAACCTGCCGATAAATCATCGGACAAAACTCAACTCACACTGGCTGAATCCACCAAGCTGATCATCGGAGACAGTATGGAGTCTGTTGAAGGGGAACAGGTCGAAGGGGAGAGAGGTGCTCCGGAAGGACAAGAAGACCCTGTAGCACCGGAAGTAATTCATTCTGCCGTGAATCAAACGCATCAGGTAACTTTATTCCACTCTGTTCAAACCTAGTAAGGTATTATTTAATTACGCTAAGGCTTCCTGAGCTAAGGCTTCAAATTACTTTTATCTACGATTGATACGAAATATAAACATTGTATCTCTGTTNAGTGTTATAACAAACATTGACGATTGATTACTAGTGTTATAACAAACATTGACGATTGATTACTAGTGTTATAACAAACATTGACGATTGATTACTAGTGTTATAACAAACATTGACGATTGATTACTAGTGTTATAACAAACATTGACGATTGATTACTAGTGTTATAACAAACATTGACGATTGATTACTAGTGTTATAACAAACATTGACGATTGATTACTAGTGTTATAACAAACATTGACGATTGATTACTAGTGTTATAACAAACATTGACGATTGATTACTAGTGTTATAACAAACATTGACGATTGATTACTAGTGTTATAACAAACATTGACGATTGATTACTAGTGTTATAACAAACATTGACGATTGATTACTAGTGTTATAACAAACATTGACGATTGATTACTAGTGTTATAACAAACATTGACGATTGATTACTAGTGTTATAACAAACATTGACGATTGATTACTAGTGTTATAACAAACATTGACGATTGATTACTAGTGTTATAACAAACATTGACGATTGATTACTAGTGTTATAACAAACATTGACGATTGATTACTAGTGTTATAACAAACATTGACGATTGATTACTAGTGTTATAACAAACATTGACGATTGATTACTAGTGTTATAACAAACATTGACGATTGATTACTAGTGTTATAACAAACATTGACGATTGATTACTAGTGTTATAACAAACATTGACGATTGATTACTAGTGTTATAACAAACATTGACGATTGATTACTAGTGTTATAACAAACATTGACGATTGATTACTAGTGTTATAACAAACATTGACGATTGATTACTAGTGTTATAACAAACATTGACGATTGATTACTAGTGTTATAACAAACATTGACGATTGATTACTAGTGTTATAACAAACATTGACGATTGATTACTAGTGTTATAACAAACATTGACGATTGATTACTAGTGTTATAACAAACATTGACGATTGATTACTAGTGTTATAACAAACATTGACGATTGATTACTAGTGTTATAACAAACATTGACGATTGATTACTAGTGTTATAACAAACATTGACGATTGATTACTAGTGTTATAACAAACATTGACGATTGATTACTAGTGTTATAACAAACATTGACGATTGATTACTAGTGTTATAACAAACATTGACGATTGATTACTAGTGTTATAACAAACATTGACGATTGATTACTAGTGTTATAACAAACATTGACGATTGATTACTAGTGTTATAACAAACATTGACGATTGATTACTAGTGTTATAACAAACATTGACGATTGATTACTAGTGTTATAACAAACATTGACGATTGATTACTAGTGTTATAACAAACATTGACGATTGATTACTAGTGTTATAACAAACATTGACGATTGATTACTAGTGTTATAACAAACATTGACGATTGATTACTAGTGTTATAACAAACATTGACGATTGATTACTAGTGTTATAACAAACATTGACGATTGATTACTAGTGTTATAACAAACATTGACGATTGATTACTAGTGTTATAACAAACATTGACGATTGATTACTAGTGTTATAACAAACATTGACGATTGATTACTAGTGTTATAACAAACATTGACGATTGATTACTAGTGTTATAACAAACATTGACGATTGATTACTAGTGTTATAACAAACATTGACGATTGATTACTAGTGTTATAACAAACATTGACGATTGATTACTAGTGTTATAACAAACATTGACGATTGATTACTAGTGTTATAACAAACATTGACGATTGATTACTAGTGTTATAACAAACATTGACGATTGATTACTAGTGTTATAACAAACATTGACGATTGATTACTAGTGTTATAACAAACATTGACGATTGATTACTAGTGTTATAACAAACATTGACGATTGATTACTAGTGTTATAACAAACATTGACGATTGATTACTAGTGTTATAACAAACATTGACGATTGATTACTAGTGTTATAACAAACATTGACGATTGATTACTTTGTCTGGGGTTGGTAAGAACGTGGGAGGCAGAATAAGAGATGTTGGTGAACTTGGAAAGAGGATCAGTGCCTGGGATGATATTATGTGTTAATCAACTACTGCTGGGGCCATATTGCACTGGAGGAGGAGGGTGCGGGCTGTTGTAAATTAACCAGGAGGACATATTGAACCTTACAACAATTAAATCTATAAAATATCCAAATTTATGTTGTAGTTTTGTTACATTATTTTTTTTATTATTTTTTTTTTATCAACACTACCTGGATAACAACTTTTTTTAAGACCCTAATTCAAACTGTTATTGGATGGCTTTTACTTTCACCCAATAGTGTGTTAAGTTATAGATATGAAATTTAAAGTAGAAGAATGTAGTTCTCCGACCTTGCACACCCCATGTCTCTATCAATAGATAGAGAAGCTTAGCTATTAGCTTTACTGAAGCTTAGCTATTAATGTTCAAATAAGTGTGGTCTTTTTGGCCCACCCTATACATAATAAAATCCTTATTCCCAATCTCCTCAACCTTTTTCTATTCCCCTGTTTTATCTCTGACTTAAATCTATACCTCCAGACTCTCACCACACCCTTCCACTGTCAATATAGATAAGAACCGAATGGATACATTCTTCGTTCTAGTTTTCATGATTTGAGATTTGACAAAGAGATATTAAAGCAGTTACAATGGGCACAAACTTTTATCAAACAGAACCTCTATGTACTGTCAAACTATATTCTCTGAATGAGAAAAAGGTAAATTTACCAATGCCATATATATTACATAATTTATAACACCAAACACGGGTGGAGTTGATCTCATGGACCAGCAAGTAGCTGTGTACTGAACAAAAGTAAGATCAAAAATATAATGGCGGCCCCTTATTGTTCAGGTTGTGGATGTTGAGATGGTATAGTACATTAAGCGTTGTATGGAAAGTAGCATTTTGCATGGGAGTGTGGAGTTTGCACCCGAGCGATAGCGAGGGTAGTAAAACCACACGAGCAATGCAAAATGCCGTTTTCGCACTTTACTACAATTGTTAGATTTTAATAATAAATACAGAAAAAATAATAAACTTCCTTTACGTCGGTTCCCCTAGACCAGGGGTACTCACTACGCGGCCCTCAGTACATTATTGCGTGGTCCTCGACCGAACGTAACACTCGCGATATTTTCCCCATTATCTTACTTTCTGCCCTAGGGCAGAAAAAAAGAGGAATTCTTCAGAATTATAAGACGCGCATGCGCAATGAATACAAGCACGTAAAGAATCACTTTCTACGCATCTAAACAGAGATACAATGTTTATATTTCGTAACAATCGTAGATATATTTTGTATATTTCGTAGATAAAATACTTTACCAAAACATACCCACAAGATTCATTTGGACGGAAGATAAATTTCCATTGCTACAATTCAGGTTGGATAATTGTCTTAGTTTTACTTTTGTCAAAGTGTACTAAGAGTAATTTCAAAAGAAGAGGCAGTAGAAAGGTTAAAGAGCTGATAAGTTATGATAAGTGAAATTATCTTATTTTACTGACAACAACCCAAAGAAGATATGCACTTTTTAAAATGAAAACCACTTGTTTTTGTATCAGATGTTATTTTCCCCTACACTATAAATGTATTATAGAATTTTAATAGAATAATAATTGTAGTAAACTTCTATTTTTTTTTCTTTTAATTAAANAAAAAAAAAAACAATTTTTCGTCAGATGGTCAGTTTTGAAACTAGACGACTCATATAGGATTAAGTGCATCTTTGAGTGCATATATTTGACATAATTGCATATTTTGCAATTTTTAAATATTATGAGTAGGGCTCGGATCGATATGCTCGATAAAATCTCCAGATATGCTCGAAAACCACATGTTTTATGCTCAATAGATATGCTTGAAAAACCCATTATATGCTCAATAGATATGCTCGAAAAAGCCCATAATATGCAGTTAAATATGCAGAATATGTTCAAAAAACGCTGTTTAAAACTATAGAGAGAACAGAGAAACGAACAAATCTACAACTTATCTTCATATACGAGTATTATTTTCAAATTGTATGTATAATACACTGCTATATCCACAAGTTTCAAGTATATGCATTATGCGTGAGAAGTTTTATGTAAAAGTTACAGTTTAAAAGTTTATTTAAAAAATATTCAGTATTAGTCGAGTCAATAAAGTAGATTAGTATTGGTCTGTACATCAAGTTTTTTTTCATATTTTCACTTTTAAGTGATTTTCTTAAATCGGTCAATAACATCTTTCAATGTCAATTACATATACTTAACTTATTCTGCATCTTTTGCAGAGAAGTTTAGAAAATCGTCTGACATTGGTGACCTCAGAATTGACGCTCATGCAGGCTTTTATGAAAGTCAAGCATGACATCACGTCCTTCATTCAAGGGTATGAAGACGAATGAGGGGGGGGGGAGAGATTTTAATAAAAACAAAGTATTTAGACGAAAAACCACAAGAATATGCATTTATATGCTTTTCTGAAAACAGCCGTTATATGCTCGATAAATTTAAATTCTGTAAAAATACCACCAAAAGGCTTCTTTCAATGAGAACTATTCAGGAAAAAAAATATGCAAATATGCTCAAATCCGAGCCCTAATTATGAGGTTTTTAAGTGCATGTTGATCTGAACTCAGCCTCCATTACTTTTATATGAAATTTAAAAAGTTATTAATTACTCCCTCCACCATCCTAAAAATAATCATTGCTCAACCCCCTAAAATCAGGACTCTTTAAATATTCAATTCTACTGCTAATAAAGCAGGTTTTATGAATAAATTAATTTTCTCTTTCTTCAATATTCTGTATTGCCCATACTACTTGTTTCTTATAATTTTATTTGCTTTTTTTTAAAAAAATAAAAAATATTTATTTCCTTGTTTTTTTTTCTAATTGTTTTATTTTAATTCTTGTAAGGTATCTTAAAAAGAGGTCCCTTAAGTCTATATCCTAAGAAACCAATTGACGAAACATCGGATGAATCACCGAATCAAAACTCCGATGAATCACCGGTGAAAGATTCAACTGACATCTCTGCAACTGTTTCACCATCACCAAGTGTGTCCAGTTCTCTTAGAGATGCCGGGATATCATGGCAGACTTTCAAATCAATGTGTGATTCAAGAGGATCGCCACAATATTTAAACTCACCGGATTATGACGATGAATTACCGCAAATTCCTCTTTTATCTAGATTAAGAAATCACCTTCTCACCAATTCACTCCATAGGGTAATTATAAGTTTGTTTGTGTTACTTTACTTTAGTTGTTTAATTGGTGAGTTTTATTACAATGTATATTTCATCATCAGGTAACATAACATCTGAACACTACAGGATGAAAATATAAAGAACGTGCAATAGGTACAATAGATGAGTTGTTTGCAATGTGTGCCAAGCTATATTTCTTTGTCTTTTTATCCTTTAGTGTTAAGATGATATGTTGCCCGATGATGAAATGTATAATAGTGTTAAATAATCTTTCTATATTATTAAGAAAGTTTTGTAAACAAATAAATGTGTCAAATTGTGCGAAGGTTCAAGGCAGCGGACGCTTTTCGACCAGCGAAGCGAGTAGGGGGCGGAGCCCAGAATGTTGTTTTTATTCACACAAGCCACATGCTGTCACTACAATGTGCAAATAACTAAACTCATATAATATTGTATATATCTCATATATTACCTGAGGATGTGTTGTATTGTGTTGTTGTTGTATGTGTTGTAGTGCATTGAACACAGTCCATCTATTGTACTAAAGTTTATACTCTTTTTACAATTATTATTAACTTTTGACACTTAGATTGGCCAACCTATATGAGGAAAAATATAATGTCACTAGGCCTGTGGAAGGGGTGGGGCCAGTGACATTTGTATTTCTTTAGTTGGCCCGAGCTTCTCAAATTCAAAATCCAGTGCTCTCTTTGGCTCCCCTCCACATTTTTTCAAAAGTTAATACTAATTGTGAAAAGAGTATAGTTTAAATTTGTAGTATTTAGATGCTATTATACCGGACAATGTAATGCATTGATAAGATGTACGTTGAGCACTACTTATCTGGACAATTAAAATAAGAATTACTAGGGGCAGAACAGAATCTTTTTTATTTGAAAAATGCTTGACACAAACTAAATATAAGTCTATAAGGAGACGTACTTCATAAGTGAGAAAGTAAAAGTAAAAATGTTAAAGATAAATAACTTAAGAAAGTGATTAGGTAGGAAAAACACAAATAATCGAATTTCTGAAAAATTTGTAAGCGTGTATTAATAATGTGCGAGACTGCAACCAATTCGACGTGGCCACCATGTTTTCCATTTTCCTTCATTAAATTATAATAATCAACAACTGAGTTAATATTAACTTCGTAGACATCGGAATTTAAAATAAATGAAGAATAGGAGGCCCAGTCAGAGATTGTATGGGATACAATTTCCAATTGAATATTATTCATTAATTGTTTGTGGCCATAAATACTATAAGACAATGCCCTAAATAATCAATTGCCATCTGGAGTAATGTTGACTAAAAACCTAGTTTCCAATAAGGAAAGTGCTGAAAAGGACTGTTGAGAAAGTCCTGAGAAGGACTGATTTAGCCATCTTTTTTGCAAGGTGTGTGCATGGTTATGGAATGAGAAGGGAAGTAGGGTAGTGGCTGAGGTAGTGGGGGGTGCGCACCACTATCTACTTTCCTTTTCTTGCTGACATTCCGATATACAACTCTCAAGTTCTCCCTTACCCCCCTAACCCTCTTCTCGGACGAATATATCTCCCTCACTCTGTCTACAGAGTTAATATTATGTCACCCTCAAGCTCCCCCTTTTCCCCCCTGCCTCATCCCTCTTCTCATGGGGGATCTCCTAACTCACTCTACACTCAGTCAAGTATATGTCACTCTCACTGAACTCGTTTGTTTACAAAACTTGTTTAATAATATAGATAGATTTACATTTTTATCGTGTTGTGTTGAGATGCTCTGCTACCTAATGATAAGCAACTTGTATGATGTTTGCGGTGCAGGTGTTTGAGTGGTCAGACTGTAGCGGTGGTCCAGTTCTAGCAGGGTTGACAGAGCGGAGTCTGTGTTTAGTCACACCGCTGTCTCTATCTCCGTACTTCACAATACAGACTCTTCCCTACACTGATATTGACACTGTTGCCGTAAGTCATTTTGTTTTGTAGAAGTTAATATTGATTTATTTTTAAATTTATTATGATGCTTTCTAATTACATCTAAACTACGCCACAGATGGCTCTAACATTAAAGCGAATTTATTGTGATATTTTTTTTAAAAAAAATATAGACAATTTTCTATACCCTGAAGGATCCATCACGATAAACATAGACAATAAAAGAAAAGATAAAAGAGCAGCGACTAAGGTTGTATCAATGTAATGAAGGGATTTTATTATAGTTCACACTTAAGAATTCAAGGTATTACAACAGGTTCTTAACATAGACTATTATCATCATTTGGCCAAACTAAACAAACAAATATGCCTATGTCTGTACATTGGTCAGAATTGAAAATTTTTTGGATACTTTTTCGTTTTTTACATCCCGAAAACCGAATCCGGCCTTAACTTTTTTCGTGTATGTTGTTAAGTTGGCAATGCTTCATTTATTATTTTCAATTTATGACATGATAGATGTCACTCGTGTTTATATAAATTTTACCTTTGAAGTGTTTTGTATTCTAAAGTCGAATGTTTGTTTCTCTTGTTAATATTATATAAAATAAAACTGACTTATTCAGGACCAACTATTCCAGTGGTTTATTAGCTTAATATAGTACTCAGTTCAATATATGTGTGTCTGTCGCCTCAGTCAGTCTTTATAGGCGCAAAACTGGCAAAATGAAATCAATTAATTTTTTTTCAGAGGTGAGCGCAAACATGTTGTGCAATTTGTAGGCTTGGTTTCATCAAAAAATATTGAGTAGAACCGAAGTTATTAAATATTTACTGGTGCAGCAGCCGTATTGAGAAGGGCATAGTACCTAGCATGAACCCCGCACGGAGCGCGGGGTGAAGGCTAGTTATAATTAAAATTTAAACTTTCCGTAATATGAATACTACCAAAAACTTAAAAAATTTGAAAATTTTTATTGCTCTCTTACGGAGGCATTTTCCAATTTTATGTATTCAACTATAGGATTAATGACATGAATAAAATATTGAAAGAAGATTACCTATCCTATAATAGAGTTGAAACAACCAGCCATCTATTACGTATATACAAGAATTTCAAGGGTGTATCATATAAATCAAATTATAATTATTATCAACTATGGGAAACAGACAGAGGAAAACAGACTCCAGCGCCGGGATTTGAACCACTATATTTTGCAAGTTAGAAAAAAAAGGTTGTATCATATTAAATTATTATCAACAGATTTATTATCATAGTTTAGTGAGTTTATTTCTTTCCTTTACATAGGTTGGTAATGCAATATTTTAGTCTTGTCTATTCTTTTCTACATAATGGTATAATTATATTTATATATTTTTATTTTGTTACATTATTCAGCTGGGGCCTGGACGAGGTGAAGTTCTTACTCTCATTACAAAGGATAAGAGATTGGTAACACTGTTTACTCGAGGTGGTTCCTCTGAGTTCTGCAGCAGGCTTGCCACCACGTCACCTAATAATAACACCAGTATTAACTACAGGCACCTCTCTCTCAAGGAGTTCACTCGTTTGCACACCCACCACTCCCCCTCACACCACTCTCAGGTTTGCTAACAATTTCTGTAAGTTACGGTATTTTTTGTTAAAATATGTTTAAGGGCTAAGCCATGTAAGACATAGATTACTATGGCTAAGTGTGGCATTAAGGTGCAAACCCAGTTTTACCAACCTCATAGTCGGTTCTCTTAACTTGAACACTTATCAAAAATCACCTACTGCTGATAACATTGATATAAGGCGTGAAGGTTGGTAAAACAGTGTTGCCAAGCTTCCTTTTAACACAGGAAATATGTTCCTCTCCCTGGAGTTGTGCTGGGGACAAGTCTCCAAAGCAGCCACTTTAGAGACGCTTTTGATCAAGCCGCTTCATCAAAACAGCGCGTCAAGCATGATTGATAGTCTAGGAACCTGTTTGATGCTTGAGTCAAGCCTTGACTGAGATTGATGGAAAGTTTGAATGAGTCAAGTCTTGACGGAGATTGATGGAAAGTTTGAATGAGTCAAGCCATGACGGAGATTGATGGAAAGTTTGAATGAGTCAAGCAATGACTGAGATTGATGGAAAGTTTGAATGAGTCAAGCCATGACGGAGATTGATGGAAAGTTTGAATGAGTCAAGCGACTTGACGGAGCGCTTGATAGTCCAGAGCAATTTTGATCAGGAACTCCGTCAATCACCTGCTCGACTCCCCAAATCCTGATTCAAAACCATGGTATCTACACAATACTGATTCACTACTGGGTCATTGTACTGGGTGCTTAAGTTACGTGAATCTGTCCCAAGTGTGGGAGCCTCTCCTACTCTATCTATTATGAAGGCTTGCTGACAGGCCAATGAATGTGGGAAGCAACCACAGTTCTTCCTTTTCTTAGGAATTGTCTTACAATTCCAGTTGTATTTTATAAAAAATTATTGGGAAAACGTAGGTTATTCACTTGCAACATGACTAAGTCTTGGTGCGTTTGGCTTCTGCGGGTGTTTTTTTTTATAACAGCTTGGTTTTCCAGTAAAATCCGTATTACAACATGGGTCCGATGTTTCACTTCCACTACTGGAAGCATCTTCAGAGGTGTGGTGCATCGTGATGTTTACTCGAAGCAACAACAAAACAAACTGTTTTGTTGTTGCTAATTATGTCTTCTTGTTGCTTCCAGAGGGGGATTACTTGTTCAACATCACAATGCACCACACCTCTANTGAATGAGTCGAGCCTTGGCGGAGATTGATGGAAAGTTTGAATGAGTCGAGCCTTGGCGGAGATTGATGGAAAGTTTGAATGAGTCAAGCCTTGACGGAGATTGATGGAAAGTTTGAATGAGTCGAGCCTTGGCGGAGATTGATGGAAAGTTTGAATGAGTCAAGCCTTGATGGAGATTGATGGAAAGTTTGAATGAGTCAAGCGACTTGACGGAGCGCTTGATAGTCCAGAGCAATTTTGATCAGGAACTCCGTCAATCACCTGCTTGACTCCCCAAATCCTGATTCAAAAACATGGTATCTACACAATACTGATTCACTACTGGGTCATTGTACTGGGTGCTTAAGTTACGTGAATCTGTCCCAAGTGTGGGAGCCTCTCCTACTCTATCTATTATGAAGGCTTGCTGACAGGCCAATGAATGTGGGAAGCAACCACAGTTCTTCCTTTTCTTAGGAATTGTCTTACTATTCCAGTTGTATTTTATAAAAAATTATTGGGAAAACGTAGGTTATTCACTTGCAACATGACTAAGTCTTGGTGCGTTTGGCTTCTGCGGGTGTTTTTTTTTATAACAGCTTGGTTTTCCAGTAAAATCCGTATTACAACATGGGTCCGATGTTTCACTTCCACTACTGGAAGCATCTTCAGAGGTGTGGTGCATCGTGATGTTTACTCGAAGCAACAACAAAACAAACTGTTTTGTTGTTGCTAATTATGTCTTCTTGTTGCTTCCAGAGGGGGATTACTTGTTCAACATCACAATGCACCACACCTCTAAAGATACTTCCAGTAGTGGAAGCGAAACAGCGGACTTCAACCCCTCGGAAAACCAAGTTGTTTATTATGACTCTAATTAACATATGTTTGCAGGAGTGTGAGAACGAGAGGTGTTCAGAAGAGAGACACTTGTACTACAGGTGGGTCTGGTCCTGCAGGCCGTGGTCCTTGTCCTCCTTGGCACAAGATCACATGTTGAAGAGGAGTTCCCACCTTATGTACCTCGTCAACGGAAGATGGATCCCCGCCAAATTATCTCTCAGGTAAGACATGGAATTTTTTTCTTGTAGAGGTGGTAAAATTCAAATGGGCCATTGTCTTTTAAATTGGGCATTTTCTGTCCCCACCACTCTAGACTCATCCTGATATGTCTCGAGATATGGGCTGGATAATATTTTTAATATACAGTATGAGTTGGAAAAATTAAACGGTTTTTTAATTTTACCCAAGGCGTCACTGTGGAAAAAACATCTGGGGTATCAGGTTTGAAAATTTAAAAAAAAATGTTTGAAGACTGTTTGGAACCGTAGATACCGGATGTATCGATTTATTATATTTAGTTTAATTATTGTTTTATTAGTTTTTTGTTCGATCTTCAGAGACAAGTTACAAATAAACTCTGTCAAAGATATGGTACAATCCAATCAGTTTAGATGGTTTGGCCATATTGTGAGGATGGACAATAGTCGGTATCCAAAACAGAGCTATGAAGAAAGAAGATATCGAGGAAGGAGAAGAATTACTTGAAAAGACAACATCAAAAATCCTTGGACACAAGCCAAAAGGTTAGCTCAAGATAGGGTTGCTTGGAAATCTCTTTGTAAATCCTCTGCACTAGTCGGTAGAAGAGGAAACGACTAAGTAAGTAAGTTAAAAACACCAGCAGCAAGGTTTTATGATGAAAACAGAAAAAAGTAAAAGAAAACTGAGAGTCGCTATCGAGAAGCCGAGAAGAACCGATCAATTGTTAGATCTCTGTAAATAAATGAGTATATTTCTCTCTAAAGATCAAGTCATTGTAAAAAAAAAAAAATGCATAAAAGGTAGCTGTTCCTGAGTTTTGTCCTAGACTTTTTAAAAATATTTGTATTCGATTCTTATGCCCAAAGGCATAGTTGAATGTATATGGGTCCTTTGAACAAACCCATGTTTGCATTGTATCAACCCAGTATTGGATTGATATAAGGCAACCAAAGTGTTGGTCAGGGAACAATGTCTTGGGGTGCTGATGTGCCCAATTTAAACAAGAATGGCCAAAACAATATAAAATTATTTATTTAGTCGTTTCAGTGATTTATTTAGTGATTTTATTTAGTGATTTTAGAATACAAACTTTTAATAGAATTTATAAACCGGTTTATATTTAACATCGATAGAAGAATTTCATTGGCTTGGAAAAAATAATGGTCCCTAAAAATAGTTTTTAAAAGCAATATGAAAACGGACCTCAAAAGACAAGTGTTTTCGCCTGCATTGTACTCATGCTTCACCTACGAGGCCCAAACTTAGGCGGTTACAAAGAAACAAACTTAGAGTAGCACAGCATGCCATGGAACGGAGCGCATGATTGGAGTGAAGACGAGTGACAGGATTAGAAATTCGGAAATTTGAAAATGGATAGGAATAAAAGATGTCATCCAAGAAGCTAATGGGACCGAGCAGGACATGTGGTAAGGTTAGTAGTAATAGTGGTTAGACATGTAGGACGAACCACTTGTTGGAACCTAGTAATCAGACCACATTGGGCCCATTTTTACTAAACCCGTAGTGGAGAGTTGTAACCACTTCACACATGATACCTGTACATTGTATGGTGTGGTCATTAGTGAGCTATTCAAATAAGAGCAACATGGCGCAGGATCAAACTCACAACCTTGATTTGCTTCGATTCATTTATAGCTGAACGAGCACCTCGGTCACACTGGTTCCCCCATTATAAGGTTACGAGAGAATAAGATTGACAGACTGGTACCCATACGACAAAAATAGCAACAGAGGTTGTCCTATCACCAGGTGGAGAAACACTATCATTACAGTAGCAGGAGCCGATCGGTNTATCTATAACGTCAGGGGAAACCATACTCCCGCGTAGCTTAGCTGGTAAGAGCACTGTACTGGAAATACAGAGGCCCGGGTTCAAACCCCGGCGCAGGAGCTTGTTTTTCTCTGTCTGTTTCCCGTAGTTAATAATAATTATAATTTGATTTAAATTAAAATTTAATCTTTCTGTAGTATAAATACTACCAAAATCGTAAAAATGAATTTTTAAATAATTAATTGATTAGCGGGAAAAAGAAGAAGGGGGTATATATATATACAGAATTTATTTTAATTTATCTATTTCACATGTTAAGAAATTTGATTTCAAACTAAAATGTACAATATCCCTTAAATTTAATTTATTATCGTTGCAATCGTATTTGTAAATAAAGGCTTTATTATTATTCCATTAAACAGTTAATGCTTGATAATTAAACTATAATAAATGAATTAATTGTATACGATGTGTTTGTTTTGTTCAGTGCTAGTTGTTTAGAGATAAAATCTGAAGTGGAGAGGGTGAGGTATAGGATCAGTGATCTGATGGGTTGTGATAGATCGACGGATCATGTGATGACCGAGAAATCAGTTTCTTCTAGATTTAATAATCTTCTTTCTGATAGAACCCCGGCTCAGACTAGTCAAACTTCATCTTCCTCAACTAGGCCACACACTTTCAGACTGAGGTAAGCATTACGAGTAAATCACTAGTAGTTAATAGTGTTCTTATTAGAAGTGTATAAGGGTCCTTCTCCAAATAGAGGAAAATATTGAACCCTAAAAACACCAACACCAAGGTTTTATGATGAAAACAGAAAAAAGTAAAAGAAAACTGAGAGTCGCTATCGAGAAGCCGAGAAGAACCGATCAGTTGTTAGATCTCTGTAAATAAATGAGTATATTTCTCTCTAAAGATCAAGTCATTGTAGCGACAAATACAAAAAAAAAAAAAATGCATAAAAGGTAGCTGTTCCTGAGTTTTGTCCTAGACTTTTTAAAAATATTTGTATTCGATTCTTATGCCCAAAGGCATAGTTGAATGTATATGGGTCCTTTGAACAAACCCATGTTTGCATTGTATCAACCCAGTATTGGATTGATATAAGGCAACCAAAGTGTTGGTCAGGGAACAATGTCTTGGGGTGCTGATGTGCCCAATTTAAACAAGAATGGCCAAAACAATATAAAATTATTTATTTAGTCGTTTCAGTGATTTATTTAGTGATTTTATTTAGTGATTTTAGAATACAAACTTTTAATAGAATTTATAAACCGGTTTATATTTAACATCGATAGAAGAATTTCATTGGCTTGGAAAAAATAATGGTCCCTAAAAATAGTTTTTAAAAGCAATATGAAAACGGACCTCAAAAGACAAGTGTTTTCGCCTGCATTGTACTCATGCTTCACCTACGAGGCCCAAACTTAGGCGGTTACAAAGAAACAAACTTAGAGTAGCACAGCATGCCATGGAACGGAGCGCATGATTGGAGTGAAGACGAGTGACAGGATTAGAAATTCGGAAATTTGAAAATGGATAGGAATAAAAGATGTCATCCAAGAAGCTAATGGGACCGAGCAGGACATGTGGTAAGGTTAGTAGTAATAGTGGTTAGACATGTAGGACGAACCACTTGTTGGAACCTAGTAATCAGACCACATTGGGCCCATTTTTACTAAACCCGTAGTGGAGAGTTGTAACCACTTCACACATGATACCTGTACATTGTATGGTGTGGTCATTAGTGAGCTATTCAAATAAGAGCAACATGGCACAGGATCAAACTCACAACCTTGATTTGCTTCGATTCATTTATAGCTGAACGAGCACCTCGGTCACACTGGTTCCCCCATTATAAGGTTACGAGAGAATAAGATTGACAGACTGGTACCCATACGACAAAAATAGCAACAGAGGTTGTCCTATCACCAGGTGGAGAAACACTATCATTACAGTAGCAGGAGCCGATCGGTAGAGAAAACCAGCAAGCGGAGCTAAATGGCAAAATCTTAGGGAGGCCTACGCCCAGANAAGAGAGCTATGTTCCAACTCATCTCATCACGCCAACTCAGAGCAAGGAAGCATATGTTGGAATCAACAGTTCTGAATTGATTATCCTCGGAACTTTTGAAAATACAATATATATTCAGGGAATTCAACTCAACCTAAAGTTTTATGTAGTTCCGAATTCAACAATGACTCCAGGTTGCATTCTGGGTCGGAATCTGTTTTGCCACCCTAATCTAAAAATTTCATTTAATAATGATAAATTGGTGATAGATAAACTTGTTTCAGACACTTTTCAAGAAAACTATTTGTTGCTAATTGACTGTTTTGAAGGTAACTCTCCGGACATTAAAGTAAATAATGATATTGCTCATAATTTAAAATCTGAAGTGCTTAAAATCTTTAAAAATTATTACATCGACCCTCCAAGACCAGAAAAACCGCATATCGACTACAAACTTAAATTGACATTGAAGTCAAACAAACCATTTAGCTGTAAACCCCGTCGCTTATCATATTTTGAAAAATTAAAGGTGAAGGAGATCACTGAAGATCTTTTGGAGAGGAAGATTATCAGGGAAAGCGACTCAGAATATTGCTCACCGATAGTTCTCGTCAAGAAACGGGGGGACCCTACAAATTATCGAATGTGCGTTGACTACAGACATCTTAATGACATCACTGCGAGAGATAGACATCCACTTCCTGTAATTGAAGACTATCTTGACCAGCTAAAAGGTAAAAAATATTTTTCTAAATTGGACCTTAAAAGTGGATTTCACCATGTTTCTATGGAGGAAGACTCCATTAAATATACTTCATTTGTAACCCCACTTGGACAATATGAGTATTTAAAGATGCCTTTTGGGCTTACTAATGCCCCTGCAGCATTTAGACGCTATACATACCTCATTTTTAAACCACTGATTGATTCTGGTCAGATTTTAGTTTATTTTGATGACATAATCTGGGCCACGGATACCGTTGAAGAAAACATGAACATTCTGAAATTAGTTTTGAATACTGCTGTTTCTAATTGTTTGGAGTTGAGGTTAGATAAATGTCAATTTCTGGAAACTGAAATTAATTATTTGGGCTATAACATCAGTTTAGAAGGTGTTACGCCTGATAAGAAGAATTTAGAAGCAGTCACCCATTATCCTGTACCGAAAAATGTTCACGATGTTCAAAAATTTATAGGTTTGACGTCCTATTTCCGACGATTCGTCCCAAAATTTTCTATTATTGCAAAACCATTGTATGATTTGCTAAGAAAAAATAATACATTTTACTTTGGTGAATTTGAATTGAAGAGCTTTGAGAGGTTGAAGGAATTATTGGTTTCTCCGCCTGTTCTTGCACTCTATTCTCCATTAGCCGAGACCGAGCTTCATTGTGATGCCAGCTCCCTAGGGTTCGGAGCCACTTTATTGCAGAGGCAGGATGACGGAAAGTTACACCCTGTGTTTTACTTTAGCAAGAGAAGTTCAGATGCTGAGTCTAAGTATCACAGCTTTGAACTAGAATGCCTTGCAATTGTATATGCATTAAAACGTTTTGAAATCTATTTGAAGGGAATGAAGTTTAAGGTCTATACAGACTGTAACAGCCTAACTTTGACTCTACGTAAGAAGGAAGTGAATCCCCGGATTGCACGTTGGGCACTATTCTTCCAGGATTTTGACTTTTCCCTGGAACATCGCAAAAATGGCCAAATGCAACACGTCGACGCTTTTAGTAGAGCTCATAATATATTGATTCTACAAGACAATACTTTCGAACAGGTTTTGTCCATCAAGCAATCGCAGGATACTGAGATCATCAAAATAAGGGATTTGTTGGAGAAATCCGAACACACATCTTTTGAACTCCGAGACGGACTGGTATATAGGAAAAATAAGGGCAAGTTATTATTCTATGTTCCTAAAAGTATGGTGACGCAACTTATTCATACTTATCACGACAACTTTGGACACGTCGGAGTTGATAAGACCTATGAACTTCTCGCCAGATCGTATTGGTTTCCGGGAATGAGAGCTGACATAAAGCAGTTCATCCAAAACTGCCTCAAGTGTATAGCTTTTAATCCCTCTTCAGGGAAAGTTGAAGGTTTCTTACATCCGATTCCTAAAGGTGACACTCCATTCTCGTGTATTCACGTGGACTTTTATGGCCCATTGGCTAAGACATTCAAGAAGAATCAACATATCCTTGTTATAATCGATTCATTTTCTAAATTTATTAAACTGTACCCAACCAGAAGCACCAGCAGTGAAGACTCCATTAAATGTTTGAGAGACTACTTTTCTCATTACAGTACACCTCTCCGTCTGATATCCGACCGAGGTTCTGCGTTCACATCCAATATGTTTCAAACATTTTTGACAGAAAATAATGTGAAGCACATCCTTATTGCTACAGCGACGCCTCGAGCTAACGGCCAAGTTGAGCGAGTGAACCGTTCTCTAACACCCATGTTAGCCAAGCTCAGCGATACTCCAGGGAAGTGGGACGTAGTCCTGTCAGTTGTTGAGTTTTCGTTAAACAACACCATCAGCCGCTCCATCAATAGCACTCCAAGCAGACTACTATTTGGGATTGATCAAATAGGTAGGATACCTGACAATTTAAAACCATATCTCGATGTTATTTGTGACAATTCAAGACTGGACTTAAGTAAAATTAGATCAGAAGCTGCCGAAAATATACAGAGGTCTCAAGCTGCCAACAAAAAATATTTTGATTCCAGGCGTAAGTCACCTTCCACTTATAAAGTCGGAGACTATGTTGTCATAAAAAATGTTGATGTCACTCCAGGCATTAACAAAAAGCTCATACCTAAGTACCGTGGACCATACGTTGTTAAATCTGTCTTACCAAATGACAGATATGTTGTCACTGATGTCGATGGGTTTCAAGTAAGTCGACTGCCATATGAGGGCGTTTGTGCCGTCGACAATATGAGGCTTTGGCATGTCAACCAGTTGCCTATTACTCAAGCAGGATTGATAACTGAAGAAACCGATGAAGATTTGTCATCAGACGATTTGCCCAGTGATGCTGATAATTAATTTAGACTTGATTTTTTTTATTAAAAGTCTCACACTAAAATCTAATTTATTTTTATGATTTATTATTTGTTAATTGATTATTATGATTTGTTCACTTTTTTTTATTATTTTGCAATAGTATTTAACATTTATAATTCAACTAATACTATTCCTAATGGTGCACTTTACTATTTGATTTTTACTATTGTTAAATTTTGATTGGTTGAGGTCAACCAAGAGGTCAGGACGGCCGAACTGTAGCATATTTGAATTTGGCGCCAATAGTAACGGCAACAATCTGTTGCATTATGGGATTGTTTATACTCGAACCAACCATTTTGTAAATATAGCATTGTTTTTTTGTGAGTGAAGCTAAGCGTATCTATTTAATTGTGTTTTTCCCTCGGCTATCCCTTACAGTATTATATTCGAGGTGCGCATATATTCGATGCTTGATTTTTTTCCCAGATTTTTGGGTTCAAAAAAATTGGGATGTGTCTTATATCCGGGGGCGTCTTACATTCGAAGCAATACGGTAGTACATTTGTGAGATTTATACATTTTAGAGATAATTTTAGAGACTATTTGTTAAAACGATACATTTGATAGAAGACCCCACTTTTCTAACTTCTTCTCCTAAATGGCCGGCGAACTGCAGATTTACAGATGATTTCTAATCATTTTATTAATTTTCCATGTCTGATGAGTGTCACCGTTATTTTTCCAATATAAATTCCCCGTCAAAATTAACGCACCACTATTATATTTTTTTGCTTACACAAAAGTCATTCAATTAGGATCTTTTTTCTATTGGTTTCATCTCGGGCGGACCTATTTCACCTCTGTCGATCATATCCATACTCCTAGAACTGCCGAAAAGCTCAGCTGATTGTAGTAAGATGCACTCCTAGTCAACAACCAACCTTTTGAGAAAAGCCTTTCTTAACCTAACACTACGGGTTTAATCGCTTCCTCCATAGTTAAATTTGGAGGTCTATTCATGTTGACACAAACAAACAACTTTATTAATGAATAACTATGTGAGAGCTCTCATTTAATTAATTGCAAATAACAGTGAATCATTAATGATGATGATTAAATAAAATTAATTTATGATGATTAAATATAATTATTGATGATGATTAAACTTGATAAACGATGATAATTACATATAAGATGATGATAAATGATGATGATTTATAAATTATTAAACATCAGTATAAATTAGAGATAGTCAAAACAGAAAAATATAAAGTTGGGTGCGTTAATTTTGACGAGGAGTGTATTATGTGATTTTTATTTAGCGTCTTCAGGGGGGGCGTTATTAAATAATTAAAAACAATTTAAATTTGGCAATATGTCTTGTCTATTTAGGATTATCTACTTTTCAAATTTCTACCCAAGATGTAAAATACAACCATGTTTTTGTCATTTTCAAAATATTGACTACTGTTTTTTTATGGTTTCCTTTTCCTCCACCCATTTTAGGTTTCTGTATAAAGTACAAAAAGAAACCTTATATAACGGCTTTGTCTGTCCGTTGGTATCGTTTGTCCGTTGGCTTGTTTCAATTCATATACTACTATAGCTAGAAACATAAAATTTGGCACACAGGTACATCTCGGCGTTTGATGCAACTGGACGCATTTTGGAGTTTCTACCCTTAACCCTTTGACTGCTGTACAAAAAATGGAGGGTCACCTAGCAGCGGGGGTTTTAANACTAAAATGTACAATATCCCTTAAATTTAATTTATTATCGTTGCAATCGTATTTGTAAATAAAGGCTTTATTATTATTCCATTAAACAGTTAATGCTTGATAATTAAATCTATAATAAATGAATTAATTGTATACGATGTGTTTGTTTTGTTCAGTGCTAGTTGTTTAGAGATAAAATCTGAAGTGGAGAGGGTGAGGTATAGGATCAGTGATCTGATGGGTTGTGATAGATCGACGGATCATGTGATGACCGAGAAATCAGTTTCTTCTAGATTTAATAATCTTCTTTCTGATAGAACCCCGGCTCAGACTAGTCAAACTTCATCTTCCTCAACTAGGCCACACACTTTCAGACTGAGGTAAGCATTACGAGTAAATCACTAGTAGTTAATAGTGTTCTTATTAGAAGTGTATAAGGGTCCTTCTCCAAATAGAGGAAAATATTGAACCCAAATTTAAAAAAAAAAAAAGTGGCCAACGAGCCAATTTTATTGTCAGTATCTAATCACTATAGCACGACATGGTTACCACGTAAACCATCATTCATAAATGCTGACCATTCCGTAGTTAACCTAAATTTTAAATTTACTGCCAACAGGGGTAAAAATATAAGTAATAATTCATTCCCCTGTATACAATTCATTACCCTGGTAATGTTTCTTTTTTAAAAAAAAAACCAGGGGAATGAAGTTTTAACCAACAATGTCCGCTGGGTCTCAAAGCATTACGTTGATAAATAAACATAACAAATATTTGTCAATATGACTTAAAAGAATAAAAAAAAAATCCCGTCAAGTACTTGCCAGCAAGTTACTAAAAGGGTTTCTTCGGTCATAAAAATTAATTATATTTATATATTTTTTAAAACAAAAACATCTATTGTTAACTTTTAAAAATCAAGATGTGCATATATTATTATTATTCTTTACTATCTTCGGTATGCGCTTATTGAATTCTTTTAGGGGTAAAATAGCCGCCAATTTTGAAACAAAATATATTTTTGTGAACCAAATTTCAATACCTTTCAAATGATACCCAACTTCGATTTTTCAAATCACAAAAATTTTGGGGCCCCCTAGTTACGCCCCCCTAAA
>KZ652779.1:131132-141215 GCA_001010745.2 Gerris buenoi | reverse complement strand
AGTTTTTGACTATTTATTTAAATTTACAATTGAAAATTGCACTCAAACCTGAGGATGTAGGCATAGTTACAGTAACACTCTTGTAAAATTACCATGATTTTTCGTCTTCTTTTTTTATACAGTAATAAATCGTAAATATTTGGTGGCCTTAAAGTTAATAATTAGTTTCTATGCATTAATTGGAAGCAAATTGGTGCATTAAACTTCTTTTTTTTAAGACAGTCATCCTAAAATTGCGAAGGAACAGTAAAAAGCCAAATAATTTGAGAATGACCCTGTAGGGAAAGTTAGTTCGGAAAAAATTAGCAAGTTACTTTATTAGCTTTGCCATGTCCCATATTTACTATCTTCATTTTGACGGGTTTCGAATTTGTGATTTTTATAAATAAGAGATAAACATTGAATTTAGAAAGGAGTTTTTTTTATACCTACTTGTTTTATCTTCATTTTGATGAGTTTCAAATTAATGATTTTTTGAAATTAATTAAATCAAATTATTGAGCACCGGCAACATGAATCCATTTTATAGATCTTCTTGCGTTTTTTAATGTTCTGCAAGGTTAATTTTGTAAAGATTTATTATGTATGTTTTGTAAGATTTTATATTATGTTTTGTTATAGGGCTCGGATTTTTATGTTTTTTATGTTTATATTTTTATGTTTTGTGGATGCATATGTTTTTGCATATTTTACTGTTAAATGCATGTTTATGGACATTAGATGAAATACTACATATTTATTTACATAAATGGTGATTTTATTTTGTTTTCCGTAGAAAGAGATACCTTAAAGGAGGATGGATGACCGAGGGGGAAGAAGCTGCGTAAATTTAGGGTTAAGACATCGTTGAATCGATATTTTAACTATTGATGGTCCCCCTTCGTAAATTACAGAAGTTTAGGGTAGAGAAATAAGGGAGCTGAAAGAACGATCTCTCGACAAGATGAACAAAAAAGATCACTGCTTATTAAAACATTTTTTATAGGGCACAAAGAAAGTCCCCACAAAGAAATTTTTGGATGCTTTGGATTTCGATGTTTTATCAGGTCATAATAGATGATTTCAATGTTATATGGTCCGACGTAGCGATTTTTTGATACCAAACATCTAAATTGATGTCTCAACCCTTAATTTACAGCTTCTTCCCCTCGATTATCCATCCTCCTTCTAAGTATCTTCTTCTACGAAAAACCAAATAAAATCACCATTTATGTAAATAAATATTTAGTTTTGCATCTTATGTCCAAAAACATGCATTTAACAGTAAAATATGGAAATACATAGGCAAAACATAAAAATACGAACCCTATAAATTAGTATTATCTGTTGACAAAACATAATATAAAATCTTTACAAAACAAACCTTGCAGAACATTAAAAAATCTTTAGACAAACAAGTGTTCCACGCAAGGAGACCTATACAATGGATTCATGTTGCCGGTGGTCATATTGTTCAAAAATGAGGCGAGGAGGTGAAATTTTCTGATATGCTCAAGAAAACTATACTAACATGTCTAAAGATGTGTTGCAAAATCATTTTCTTTTTTTTATTTTATTTTTTTATTTTTTTTTGCTGACTAAAACTTTTTATTTTAGTCGTCCACCATATTGGTCGCCATCTTGGAAATGTTTAGTGTGGAATATTCAAAAACTATACAGTCTTAAAAAACGCTGAGATGCATCTATGTGCCAAATTTCATTGTAATTAGTTAATTTTTACTCCAGTTATCGTTCGACAAACAAACACACAAACTTTTCAAATCCCAAGTCTCTGAAATGAAGAACTCACTAGGCTCGTTCAATTATAAATAATGCTAAGCCTTGGCAAAGACGTGGTCTTTGTTGTGGCCAGAGTAAGAGAGTCCTCTCGCTTAGAGGTTTAATTATAATCGATATATATGTAACCAAAGGAATGTGGTACGTATTACCAGCTTACTTGATATTGCTATAACATTCTGACCCTTCAAGTGTCTATAGACAACTATATAGATATTGATTTAACTGTTAGTGAACATACAATATGTATTTCATTAAATCCAACGTATTCTCGTCCGATAAATATTCCGAGAATGTAAGTGATTTAGGTGAACAGTGTTTATAAATGACATATTTAAATTGTACACTTAATTAAGTCATAAACTTGACAGGCAGACATAAATGATTATGTTACATTGGTAATTTAAAAAAATATGTATATTAATAAATAAAACGTGTGAGACACTCACGCATTAGAATAATCATATGAAATATGTTTATGAAATAGCAGAGTAACCCTTATTTAAGTAATGCATATTATATAATATAATATCATTGATTAAATACTGCCGCCACAGTCAGATAACTTCTCAAACAAACATAATTTCAATTAATAAAATATTTTCGCATATAATAAAGAAAAACACGAAAACAACATTTTTATAACATATAAATTGTTAAATTGTATAAAATAATACCCTTATATACCAATTATGTGTGCAGAATAAATCAACTACTACCGTGGTATAGTGTTTAGCACGAGAGACACTCAATCCAGGGATCGAGGGTTCGAGACTCGTCCAGAGGGAAGATAATTTACAGATAAATCAACTGCCGGCCTAAGTCGGCAGTCGATTATAATATATATCACAGGTAATTTTTAAAACAAAAACTTGCAAATTCGTTAATTTCACTTCAAAAACGTTACACTGAGACAAGTCTCGAAACGCGAACTTCGTTTCCCGTTGTCAATTTCATTCGAGCAAATTTACTCTACCGCAGCTACAGAAATGTCACTTGAATAAGATGTTCAAGGTGGGAAGCGTGCCCTAGAATATAATAAAATATCATGGAGTTATAAAGTACGATATTGTTACATGGCAAAATCTTGTTAATGCGAGGGATTGGATCGGATCCGATCGGTAGGTTAACATCTTCTGAACTATTCAATAACTCTTCAACATCTAGATGAGGATCTACTACCTGATTACAGTTAATCCTGAAGCGAACCACACTGTCTTGAAAGGCTTTTTCCCTTCAGAATTAAAGTCTTTACTATCCGACTTACCATGAAATTCCTTAATGTATTATTCAAACAGGTATAACCCGTTAAACACCACAATTAAAATTTAGGACCTCTCTTAAATAAATGATAAATGAGACAAAAGGTCTTTACATCAGAGGTAGGATTCATTTTGGTCAAGGGTCAACCTAGATTACAAAGAGCCCTTTTAATAGCTATCTCATTGACTTATCAGATTATAAGTACAAATAATTACTATTTCCTGTGATCACGTTGAATTGTATATTTTTACTTTTATCTAGTATAATTTAATTAACAGTATAGAGTAATATCTTCCCAACTCGTGTAACGCTAACGCTTTTCGAGGTTAATGTTCCATAGCCAAGACACAAAAATGCCAAAAAGAGATAATTATACAACGGATATGCTTAATCATCTACTTGGACGCAAGTACTTTCCTGTGATTTTTATTAAAATAAATTGTTAGAATCATGTGTTTGCCTTATCGATAAAAAATCATTACGAAGTACGTCGGACGTCGGTGCCCTCGTCGCCGGGACAATGCTGTATTATATAATATGATTTTAAAAACCCAAGTGTGTGGTTTGGTAATTGTTTCAACGTTTCAACTAAGGTTTGTGAATAACAATCTAAATAAAATTGCAATAAAAAATTTGCAAGAAAATTACAAGAAACCACCCAAATTCGAACTTACTGTTCACAGAGCCAAATGCAGACGTCGAACAACTCATTAATCGCGAAAAAATGGCTGTATCAAAGTATATGTATGGCCCTCAAGATTTTGATGTTGTTTTCTTACCTTTTCACATCAGACAAGTTAATTAATACGTAGGAGGTGAGCATTGGATACTTAGACTATATGATGACTACTGATATGGTTCTAGAGATGAAAATTATATTTTTTAAAAGTTTTTTTAAGTATTAAAAGTTTGCTTAATTCTCATCTAAAATTTGTTGCTAGAGATATTATTTTTAGGTCTAAAAATTGGTTTTGATGAAAAACACTGAAGATTTAATATAAGAGATGACATATTTGATGATCTTCTTGAATGCTGGTTTTGAATTTGATGAAGTAGATTGTGGTGATATTATCAATGAAAATGGTCAGTTCTCCTTGTTTAATTTGTCTATGCCTACTGAAGCACATAATATCTTTAAAAAAGTTAGTTTTGCGCGTAAATTTTAATAACATCTTAAAATTTAAGTTTTCATAAAATTAATTGGATGGAAAAATGTATAATTTTAAAAACCAAGTTAGCAAAAGGGATTTAGGGGGTATGTTGCGTGTAAGTTCACAGAGGAGCTCACGGCACAAGGTTGTCAGACGGTTCTTGATAGATCGAAACTTAAACGCGGTAGAGCCTATCTAAATCCCTTACCCGGCTATCCTTCATGACATCGACCGGTTTTAACACGTTCTTATTAACTACTATCAAACTTCCGGAGGGAAAACGACTAACATATTCGTTTCTTTCAACGGAGAAAAACAGTACGTTATCTGAAATAAACTCGTACGAAACTGGAGAAACGGTATTGTTCATCTATTTCCTGAAATATTACCGGAGTAAATATTATTTTATGTACCAAGCCTAGTTGGGTGAGGATCATGCAATGGTATATGTCGGGGCGGGTAGCGTGCCCCATGGTCGGTCACGTTTTATAAATGACATGACACTGCTTTATTTTCACTAAGATTATCGCACTTCTCAGCTCGTTACGGCTATGGAAATTTATTTATGCCAAATAAATTATAAGGGTTGTTTATTAATTTGCAAGTGGGCTGAATATTAAATAAAAAAGAACGAGAGAAATTATAATTCAATGTATTCAAATTACAACGGCTAAATTAATAACAGCTTGTGCTTTTCATCTTCGAAAGGAAATATTTTTATATTGCACATAATTCTAAGTATACCTGACACATTGACATACTATTACGGTTTGTTATTTTGTTTTTGTTTCATATAAGCTAACCTGATTTATTATTTGTTATTCTAGATTAACTTTAAGTTAACTATTTTTAGGGTCCGTAGGCAAACCAAGGACCCTTATATATTCCTGCGTGTGTCTGTCTGACCGTCTGTAGCCTGCACTCATGGTGACAACTTTCGTCCGATCACTTTGAAATTCGGCAAATATGTGTCTTGTACCTACCCACAAATTTTAAAAAATATAGCGATTTAAAAAAAAAATAAATAATATAATAATATAATAATAATAAAGGGTAATATAATAATTAATTTTTTTCTGGAGACTGTGTGGGGTATCAGATGAAAGGGTACGTCGAACTCATTACAAAAATATATTTTTTTTTTATTTATAACATTGATATGGCAACCGTAGCGAGTTTGAAGTTATATGTCCTCATATGTCGGACATATGAGGATTTACTACCTAACCTTCTCGACAAACTAGCTTTTTCAATCGCTGTTTCACGGCGTCTTAGTCTACAACAACTTACAATATTCCACACGGATGACTTACGAGGTTTTGCAGATGTGCTATATATGGTTGGCAAAGCTATTATATTAACATCAAAAGTATGATCAGTTTCTAATATATGGTTAGCAAAATATATTAGAAACTGATCATACTTTTGATGTTAATAATAACCAACTGCTACACACATGTCATAAAAATAGGAAACTAGATTTTTTAGAAAACTTAGAGATTCAAAGAGCTATCCAAGATATAAATATAGAGAATTTTTTAATGAAAGAGCTACCCTTATTCACTCCGCCCTTGTAAAGCCCATAAAAAACAATTTTGTAAAATAATATTATTTTATTTATTTATTTTATTTATTTATTTTTTAATAAAATCCATAACTTAGTAATGGAGAAAAAATAGGAATTTATCATTTAGTTTTAAACAGTAGAAATAAAAATGTATACCTGATTTAGCCTCTCTTAACTTTAACCCTTAACTTAAACCTAACTTAACCCTACTCTACCTCCACTTTGTACTGTTATTTTAAGTCATATAAGTATGTAAAATATGTAGCCTAGCATTAGTAGACGTACTATGTTGGTATTGTACTATGTTGGTATTGTTAAAATCAAACATATGGCCTGATTCAATGGAGTGCTCTGCTAGTGCTGTTTCCTTTTCTTTTAACCTGACGGTTGCCTCATGCTGTTGCCTTCTGTTGTTCCAAGATTGTCTAGTTTCGCCTATGTAAGTTGCTGGACAACCCGAGCATGGGACCTGGTACACAACACTCATTTTTTCTTCGGTGCTTAAACTATCTTTTAATTTTGTAAGTATTGCACCTTCCACCTTATTTATAGGTTTTAGATCAAATGAAATATCACACTCCATTTGTTTGAAAATGTTTGTTAAACCTGCTGACAAACCTTTTATGTACGTCATACTGGTGAATTTGTTACTTGATTTGTTACCTATTTGATCCTTTCTTTGGTTGATTATTGTTGTTTTAGGGCTCATTCACACTGGGATTCCGGAATGCGATTCACCAATGCGATTCGTGTATGAGATACGAAAAAGTAACAAGATTCGGTATCTCAGCGGCTTCTTCCCCCCACTTTTCCTAGTAATATTTAAAGAAAATAAATAGCAAGAAGGTTGAAGCAGAATGCGATTCGGAATCACCTAGTCTGAATGGAACCATATAGCGCAATGTATCATGAATCATGAGCCGCTTTCCAAGAAGAATTCTAAAAAGAATCGAGGCGGCTCACGGGGACGGGATACTCGATTTGAGAATCTCATACGAATCGCATACCGGAATCGTAGTCTGAATGGAGCCATAAGCCGCTTGGTATCATGAGAATCTTCGATTCGTGAATCGCATTCCGGAATCTCTAGTATGAATGAGGCCTTATTGATTGAGCTGAACCATATTTTTTTAATTAATTTAATTGGATAAACATGTTTTATAAGTTTTTCATAAACTTCCTTTTTGATATCCGTTATCTATTCTTTATGAGTGAGCGTGATTGCCCTCTGAATAAGGTTCTTGGCGCTATTGTATTGTTACGTATTTAAGATACAAGAATATTAACTATAATTGATCATACATATATATTGAACACATCAGAAAGATAACTCAAATCTATATCAAAAAACATAATGACATCGACACATTGTCAACAAATCTTGACACGTTACAGTATCTTTGTTGGTATGGGTGGTTTGAGGTGTAGTTTAAAAATCTGTTACCTTTAACTTGTTTGTTAAGCCATTTTGCTCTGATTGCCTCCCTATTGTCCCTAATTAATTACTGTTAAATCTAAAAATTCAAATTGGTTATCTTTTTTTAGTTCTATTGTAAATTTAATGTTATTGTGAAATTTATTTAATTCTGTTAACAATATTTGGATTTCTTCTTCTTTAATTATTACAAAACAATCGTCTATGTAATTTTTGAAAACTTTGGGTTTAACGATTGACCTGCTTAAAACTGTTGTTAGAAGATTATTGATATAAATTCCACTAAGGTTCACTGATAACCTCCCACCCATAGGAACTCCATTTAATTGTCTATACAACTGGTTTGAAAATGTGAATATATTATTATTGCAGCAATATTTTAGGCATTCTAAAAACATGTTTTTGCACTTTATAGAAGTAAACGGTTCTATGTCCCCCCATGATCTGTGAATTATTCTGTACACTTCATTCAGTGGTATGCTAGTAAACATAGAGCTTATATCAAAAGACACCAATTTTTCATCAGGTTCCAAATTTATGTTTGTGATAAAGTCTTTAAATTCAAACACATTTTTAATGTCGAATTAATTTTTGTTATTTAAATTGTCTAGATCTGGATTTAAAAATTTTGAGAGCTGTTCTATCGGGGAATTAATGTTATTAATGTTAGGCCTGATTGTTTTTTCTAGTTTGTGTGTTTTTATGAGTCCATACATTCTTCCAAAGTGACAGCTATTAATGTTCAGATTAGTTTTTTGTTTATCTGTAATATACTTTTTATCCGCTAATTTTTTTAATAGTTTTTTGTATTCTAATTGTAAAGTTTTTAACATTTTATTTTTTTCTATTCTAATTTTCCTATATGTATTATTATCTTCTAGAAGGGCGTTCATTTTGTCCTGATACTGAGTTTTTATTAAAATGACTATTACTTTTGCTTTGTCTGCTTTGCAAATCATAAGATTTTGTTATTTTTTTATGAAATTTTTGGTTCTATTGGCATCCTTCAAAATCTTTTTGTCTAGCTCATTTAAATTGTCTAAAACCCTACGTCTATTGTTATTAAAATTTTTAATCTTATCTATAACTCTACTCCTCAACACGTTAGTGTGATTAGGGTGCGTATCTACCATCTCTATTGCATATTCTATATCCGCTATGAGCCTGAGTATTTCAATGTTTGGATTTCTTGAAATCAAATTATAATTAGGTCCCAAAGTTAAAATATTAAGTATGTCCGTTGGAATAGTGTGCTCTGTTAGAATGTTTACCCAATTCTCTTTATGCAAATTGGAATATCTTTCTATATTAGTTACTTGCTTATTTCCATTTAAAGGCACTTTCCTACTATTAATTTTCCAATTGTGTTTATCCTTAAGTAAGCTTAAAAAGGTTATTTTAAAATTCTCAGTTATTATTTCTCCTGAGGTCTCTAATTGATTATTATTATCTGCTATTTCTTTATCAATTTGATGTATTTTCAAATGAATTTCTTTAATTTCTAATCATAAGGATTAAGGTATTATTGTTGATAAAAAAAATTATTACCTTGATTTTTAAAAAATGTTTGTAAATCTGTTGTGTAAATGTGTAATGTGTTTTGGGGTAATGTTATGGTTATGATAATATATAAGTAATTTCTTTTAGCAATACCTTTACATTATTTGATTATAAGTTGTTTCATTTTTCAAAACATTTTTTGATTAGTTTTGTGCTGATTCATCAGGAGTTTAATGTCATCGTCGTAGCGAAGAATTACTTCTTCTTCTTCCTTATGGAAGTTTCTTGGCATTTTTTGGCCGGCCAAATATTCAATTTGTAGATGAAGGTGATCCCTAAAAAATTTGATTATTTTTTATGAAGTTGTGGGTCTGTCGAGATGAAATAATTTTTTAAAACCACTCGTCTATCTCATTCTGACAAAAAAAGGACTGACACTAGATGATATCAAAAAGGAAGTTTATGAAAAACTTATACATTTTTTTTATCCAATTAAATTAATTAAACAAATATGGTACAGATCAATCAATAAAACAACAATAATCAACCCTGGAAAGGATCAAATAGGTAAAATATTCACCAGTATAACGTACATAAAAGGTTTGTCAGAAGGTTTAAATAACATTTTCAAACAAATGGAGTGTGATATTTCATTTGGTCTAAAACCTATAAATAAGGTGGAAGGTGCAATACTTACAAAATTAAAAGATAGTTTAAGCACCGAAGAAAAAATGAGGAATATGTTTGATTTTAACAATACCAAGATACTTATCAATGAATGTAATCACAAAAAAAGACTGACACTAGAAGCCATACATATAGCTAAACAAGTTAACAGTATTAATTATAAAAAAAACTGCAAGGACTTAAATAAAATATATGCAGGGATATTGTAAAGGAAATATTGTAGAATATTGTAGCTTATAATAAATGAAAATGCAATGTATATAGATAAACGTATCTGGGTTGAGAAAATTTAAAAATGTGCAATACAGAGTGTAACCCGAATTAATTTAATCTGGATTTTGGAATTGTTACCATATTTCATGTTATCACCTTTCTGTTATCATGTTATGTTCAGAATTTATAGATGAAAATTTTATTGTTAATTGATAATTTTACCATTACTATTAATTTTAAGTCAGGTCTGTGATGAAAAAAGAAGTCTGTGATATTAATTCTATTATGTTATGTGTTGTCAGTTTATATTATACAAGCATTCGCCCCGCACTTCGCGCGGGGTTCATGCTTGCAATCAGTGGATGTATATTATTACTATTTTATATCTACTACTATCATATTGGTTAATTGAGTAGGCCATTTCAATAAATATAATACTTTATACTTAATTATTTGTTTAGCTTAATATAGAAAATATGAAAATTGCTTAA
>KZ652779.1:115095-128468 GCA_001010745.2 Gerris buenoi | reverse complement strand
TATATATATATAACATTAAGGAAAATTATGAAATGTGTTGTGAATGTAACTTTTTTAGTAAGTTTTTGGTTAAAATTTTAAAAATTGTATAGTGAGGCAGATTTAAACAGAAGTATGGATGTATTTTCTAGGTGGAATTCTAATGTGATGACAAGTTATTATTTAAAGTATGTTTATGCATATAATATACTTATGTTGATTGCAATGTCATGTTGTAGACGTTTGAAAATGACCAAAGTAGGTTGAAATATAGCAAGAATGAGATAGACGAGTGGTTTTAAAACATTATTTCATCCCGACAGACCCACAACTTCATAAAAAAATTTACATTATTTTACCATGCAAGAATGTATAGATTCTATCCTTCCTACTTATTTTTATAACCCCTCCTCTTTGATAGGATAATTTGCAAATATCCCAAATTGACCCCCCTCCTAAATGAAAAGGTGACAAAACTGTACATAACAACAATTAATGTCCTATTAAATAGCTTTTCAACAAGATGCATCATGAAGGGTTTCCATAACTTTGGCCCCGTATTCATTACTTGTACCCCACATCCCGTGTACCAAAATTTAAATTTCGAAATTCATTTAGTCAGTGATTTCCACCCTGCTTTGAAGGTCTTGTGTACAAATTTTCATCAAGATCGGACTAAAACTGTAGATTTTCATACAGAACACACACACACACACACAGGTTGACTTTTAGATATATTTTTCCATTCTATCCCCCTAAATGTACATACCAGCAATTACTGTACTCTTAAAGAGTTTTTCAACGGTATGCATCATAAAGAGTTTTCATTACTTTCACATTTGTACCCCGTACCCCTGTGTACCAAAATTTAAATTTAGAATTCAAGTATGAAGTGATTTTCCCCTTGCTTTGAATGTCAATTGTCCAAATTGTCATCGAGATCGGACTAAAACTGTGAATTTATAAGAACTTACACACACATTCCTTGACTTTTATGCATATACATATTTATAGGTATAAATTTCCATTCTACTCCCCTCCTAAATAAAAATATGACAAAACTGTACATGACATTGATTACTGTACTCTTAATGAGCTTTTCAACGATATGCATCACGAAGGGTATTCATTACTTTGACCCCGTATTCATTACGTGTACCTCGTACCTGATATATATATATATATTTTTTTATGTGCCGCTTAAAAATCTCAAAGCATTTATTAAATTAAATTGAACCTGATTCATTGCATGTAGCTAATAGCTCGATGTAGCTAGTTTAGTTAGATTGTAAAGCAATGACCTGACGGATCGAGATGATTGCTGCTGTAGAATGGGCCGTTGAGGTTAGCGGTCTAAAGACAGCTCAGACCGACCAGTAATAATCCTAAAATTGATATCGCAAGGCAACTGATAAAAGCCTTAACGGTTCCGTCCTTAAAGGCTGCAAGACGGCTGACATCAAAAAGGCCCGTATTGGGTCGAAATGTCGAAAAAGTTATTGAGCAGCTTATTTCCATATTAAGTGAGATTAGACGAGTTGGCAAGGGGGTAGGCCAAGAAGGCGGTATATAAGTTACAGTCTTGAAATTGCAACTCGAGGCGATTTCCTCTTATAAGGCGAGTTTGCCTGCGCAAGAAACGCCCTCTTCAACTTACCAGAAAGCTCATTAATCATTAGTAGCCTGCATTTTCTTGGTAAAGTTCTATGTATACCGAGAAATTTATAGGTCAATGGAGTAATGAAACCAAAAACTGTGGTCGTAATCCTTTACCTTGTAGAATACTCAAAAAATTGCATCCTGCTTATAAAAACCCATGTTAATTTTAACACACGGTCGATGTTTAAGTCAAAAACCCTTGAAATACCGGTTTTATTTTTCCCTCTAGAGTGAATACTATTTTTAAATAAAGTTTTAAATATATTGTTAGCTGTACCAATATTTGAGCATAAAGTTGGTTATTGTAGGTTAAATAACCATTATTAAAACAAAGTTCCAGATATTCAATGAATTTAGTTTTAAAGATGGTGGTGTGGTATTGAAGGGTATTCCAATTTTCATTGACAATATCAATAACACTATCAACAGGAATATTGGTGAAAAGAGAGGATACATCAAGGGAGAGGAGAATATGTTGATCAGGAATAATGGTAGCACGGAATTTTGATTTAAATTCATTTATTTAAAGTAGGGTCAGATATAGTTTGTAATAAAGTGGTTATGTATTTGGACTATTTGCAGGTGGGAGATTTGACATAAGAGATAATGGATCTGAGGAGATTGTTAGGTTTGTGGGTTTTGACTAGTCCGTAAATTTTAGGAGGAGATGGAGCATTGTTGATCAGTTTATATTTAGTCTTATTATCAATAAATTTGAGTTTAACGAGGGACATTATAAGGGTTTTAGTTTTTTTATTAATATGTATTTGTCGGATTGTGTTTAAGTTCTTGTAGGTGATATCGGAAGTTAAAGGATACATTTTGTGGTCATTCTTTTTCAATGGCAACATTTTTTTTGGATTTATCTGAAAATGTAATTAAAATATTGGGGTTATCTTTAAGGTTGTTTTTGGCATTAATGGAAGTTTTATTTAAAAAAGTGTCAGTTTCTGAAAAATGATTGTACTTATTATTTTTAGTACTAATTAGATGATAGGTGATAACGTGATTACATTGACACATTGGGCTCTTTTATTATCAATGAGGTTAGGATTGTCGTCTTCATTGTTAGAAGTTAGGGCAACTTCAATGTCGCAAATTAGTTTGGGGATAGGTATATGATTACGTGGGAGAGGAAGGGAAAATTTAGGTCCTAAGGATAAAACATTAGTAACATTTTCAGGGATATCGGTTTTGGTTAACTTTTCGAACCATTGACTGTCACCAATAACCTTTACATTGTGGGTCTGTTTTAATAGATGTGACAACTTTTTTGTTTGCATATTTTTGGTAGCATTGAAAAGTTTATCATAACTTATCTTTTCAAAATTAATGAAGTCAATGTACAAGAGTTCAGGGATTAAATTTTTTAGACTGAATGAAATTATTTGATAGTTTGCTTTCGTTAAAATAACCAATTTTAATTTCCAAATTAACAATTGTTTTTTCAAATTATAAATTTTACTGTCGACCTGATTACTGTGCATTTGAAGTTTTGTTGAATTGTCTTGGCGTGATGCTATGTTGGCGGCATTTCAGTAAGAAGATCTTTTCATTCCGTATGGCAGCCAATTTCTTGTTTTCTTTTTTTGACAATTTCTCTTTTTGCCTCCCACCTTCTATCCTTTCATCTATCAATTCTTGACCAGTCCTATTACCAACGACAGCATGTGTACATTGTAATTTTTGTACATATTTTCATGTAGTCAAACCCTAAAGATCTGTATATATTCAAGAAACTAATTGGTTAAACTATAGATGTGGTTTATTAAACCGTACCACACTAATCCTAAGTCCAATTCATAAATAACGGTTGCTAATTTTACATCCTAATATTTTTTTATAGTTGAATAACTATTTCTTTGAATGACTGGGCAAATAATTTTCTCTATTTCTTCAGAAAATTATTTTACAGCTTCAATGGTTTTAAAAACATACTTTGCGTCTTCTTGTAGCAAATGGTTTTATAAGTTCGTAATATTAATGAGTTCATTGAACTGCAGCAACCCTGCATTTTATTATTTTTATTTATTTTTAAAAGAAAAAATTGTCAATTTTTTTTCAGTCAGATTTTACGGCGCGAACATAAAAAATATTTTCAATTTAAAACGAATTATTTATTTCTAGTGTAGTGCCGTAAACTGGTGACCCGCGACACGTTTTAAAGGACTAAGCTAGAAGACCTCACGTGAGTAAATTTAACTACATTAGTTTTCTAATATTTTATCATGAATAATTCGTTGTTAGATCTGGATGACGATGACACATCTGTCAACCAGATCGGAATAGCTAATGTAGCTGTAAAGCTGCCACAATTCTGGCGCAACAAACCAGAGCTGTGGTTTTACAACGCCGAAGCATCTTTTGAGTTAGCAAAAGTGACAGCTGACGCAACGAAGTATTTATATGTTGTCTAATCTTTAGATAGCGACGCATTAGAATACGTCTCCGATGTACTCGCGCAGCCACCCGCTGAAGTTACAACATTTATATAATACACCCGCAAATAAATACAATATTTTAAAATCAGCGCTTATAAAAGCTTTTTCTGAAAGCGATGATAAAAAGCTGCGTCGCCTACTCAACGAAATCCAACTTGAGGATAAGAAGCTTTCCCATCTCTTACGGCAGATGAAAGAAATGGCATCAGGTCGCATCGGTGACGATGTGCAACGCTCTCTATGGCTACAGAGACTACCCAGCCAAGTACAGTCGATACTTTCTGTTAGTCAGGAAAATCTAACAATACTAGCTACAATGGCGGACAAGATACTAGATATCAACTCCAGTTCTACTGACGCTGTTGAGTCTCCAACTACCTTGTCTACACCAAAGGCAACATCCAATGATGTCAATCAACAAATTTTAAACCACTTAGCTGCATTACAACTGGAGGTCGCACAAATACGTGGAAGACGTTTCTCTAGACACTACAATGGGAGAAGATATTACAGAAGCAGATCTACTTCAAGAAGAAGAAGATCCAGAGAGGGCAATAGCGACAAGTGCTATTATCATAATAAATTTGGTGCTCAAGCTAGAAAGTGCACACAACCTTGCAACTTTAAACAGGAAAACTAGGAGGCAGGTCATTTTCGACGGCAGAAATGACTGGGCCACCTAAATGCCGCCTTTTCATTACTGATAAAAATTCAAAATTAAATTTTTTAATTGATTCAGGAGCTGATCTTTAGGTAATCCCTCCCAACCCTAAACTAGTAAAACGACCCACTTCAGCTAAACTATTTGCCGCTAACGGATCGACTATAAAAACTTTCAATTTAACGACACTAAATTTAGACATTGGACTTAGACGAAATTTTAAATGGAATTTTATCGTGGCTAACGTTTCGAAACCTATAATAGGAGCCGACTTCCTCAGTAAATTCGGCATATTAATTGATTTACAAAATTCTCGACTAACTGACAGTTTAACCAACATTTCGACCAAAGGTACTACTACTATAATTCCACCTATTACAAAACGGACTGTTAGGAATGTTGACGAATACTAAGAGTTGTTACGACGATTCCCTGACCTACTCTGCGAAGATTCGACATTTTTAGAAACTGCAAAGCATAACACCACATACTATCTCCAAACCAAAGGACCACCTATCTACCAAAAATTCCGCCAAAACTTCGCAAAGCCTACCATCAAATTCCTATGCATAAAGAAGATATTCCTAAGACTGCGGTCATAACACCGTTTGGTTTGTTTGAGTTTGTGCGTATGCCTTTAGGTTTGCGGAACGCAGCTCAATTATTCACGCGTTTTATGAGAGAAGTCTTAGAAGGACTCGATTTTTCTGTGTCATACATCGACGACATCCTGATATCTTCGACGTCAGAAGAAGAACACATGACACATCTTGAACTCGTTTTCGAACGACTTAAGAAGTATGGTCTTGCAATAAACGCTGACAAGTATGTATTCGGACAGCCAGAAGTAACATTCCTCGGACATACCATCTCTTCCGAAGGAGTGAAACCAGTGAAGAAAAAAGTCGAAGCTATCATACAATTCCCTAAACCTGAAGTTATCCAACAACTTCGCCGATTCATAGGCATGATAAATTTCTATCACCATTTTTATCAAAGGAATTTCACGTCTACAAGCTCCACTAACAGCATTAATAAAAGACTCGAGGAAAAAAGACAAAAGACTGGTAAAATGGGACGCTAAAGCCGAAGAAGCTTTTGAAAACTGCAAAAAAGCTCTCGCCGAAGCTACAGCATTGGCATTCCCAGCAGCGAACGGCAAGCTCTCACTCATGACTGACGCTTCAGACGTTGCTTTGGGAGCCGTTTTACAACAAAAAACTGCTGACAGCCACAAACCTATCGGATTTTTCTCGAAGAAGTTATCACAGACTCAAAAACATTACAGTACTTATGACAAAGAATTACTCGCTATTTACGAAGCCGTTAAATATTTTCGACATCTACTAGAAGGGAGACAATTCACTTTTTACACGGACCAAAAACCTTTGACGTACGCATTTAAACAAAAAATTGACAAATGTTCACCTAGGCAGATCAGACAACTTATAAGCCAATTCACAACTGAAATACAACATGTTTCGGGACAAAATAATGACGTCGCAGACTGCTCATCGCGAATAGAGACAATTTTTACTGGTAAAACAATTGACTATGAGACCCTAGCAAAATTTCAAAAGACAGACAATGACTTACAAAAATTTTTACTGGACAATTCTAAAATAAAATTAAAATTAACCCCAATCCCTGGCATAAAAGAACAAATATATTGTACCACAGATGACAGAATATTCATTCCGCATGACCTTAAAAAACAAGCATTTGACAGCGTACATAGCCATTCTCATCCCGGACATCGAGCAACATCTAAGATGGTACGACAACGCTACTTCTGGTCAAGTATGAACAAAGACGTCGCCAACTGGGTTCGAACGTGCATCGACTGCCAGAAGAACAAGATCCAACGTCATACCAAGTCACCTATTGGAGAGTTCAAAGACACTCCTCGGTTTCGATACGTACACGTGGATCTTGTAGGACCTCTACCGCCATCAAACGGCAACAGATATCTACTCACATGCATAGATAGATGCACGAGATGGCTAGAGGCTATTCCTCTCGGGGATATCACAGCGGAAACAGTCGCTAAAGCATTTTTCGAAAATTGGATTGCTAGGTTCGGCAGTCCAGAAACAATTACTTCCGACCAAGGTCGACAGTTTGAAGCTAAACTTTTTAACAACTAGCTTAATATATGTGGAATCAAGAGGATTCATACGACAGCATACCATCCGGCTGCAAACGGTATGGTTGAATGTGTCCATCGCACATTAAAAGCTGCTTTGAAGTCATCCTAAACAGCAGTGGACTGAAGCACTCCCAACTGTTCCACTGGGACTCAGAACGGCTTACAGGGAAACACTAGGAGCCAGCTCTGCAGAAGCTACTTACGGAGCATCACTAAGACTTTCTGGTGAACTATTCATGCCTTGTAAAGCAAATAAGATTGAAGAAGGGAATATTGAAAAGCTAAAAAACTACATGGCCAACATGCGGAGACCGGCACACATCACGGTTCTCATCAAGTATACGTGCATCCTGATTTAAAAACATGTACACACGTTTTTATCAGGGTAGATTTGGTGAAGAAACCCCTGGAACCCCCTTATAAAGGACCTTACCAGGTACTAATAAGAGATACAAAAGCAGTTAAAGTAGACGTTTGTGGAAAACACAAATGGATTTCTATCAACCGGCTAAAACCAGCCTAGCTCCCTGTGGAAGAAAAACAACGAAAAGTTACGTTCAAATTTTAGCAACGTGCAAAAACACTCAGGGGGGAGCATAAAATGCAGCAACCCTGCATTTTATTATTTTTATTTATTTTTAAAAGAAAAAATGTAAATTTTTTTCAGTCAGATTTTACGATGCGAACATAAAGAATATTTTCAATTTAAAACGAATGATTCATTTCTAGTGTAGTGCCGTAGAACAATAAAAAAAATTATTTTGCATTTCCGCTTGTAAGTTGTAAGTGTCTAGATTTTGATTCATGCAGCTGCAATAAGGTCCCCTTATTAGAAAGAGCTTTTCTTCCTGATCAACGGACTGTAAGAAAATGTTCATATTCCACCTATGAAAAATTCCACTGATGAGTAAATATCATCAACATTTTAGAGATGAATAAAGAAACACATCAAAAAACACAATTACTTCCTCAATATACAGCAATTACTTCTTCAAGAATCATCCTCGTGTTCATCAGATCAAAATGATCCATCATCATCAATCTACGGCAAGATCAGAATTTCGAAGTAATTTGTCAAAATATTTTCATGATATTATGAACCATCAACATCAAAAGTTAAAATATTTAAATGGAGACACAAAAGGGCCCACACATATTCATGACCAATAGGATCGGCTCTTCATGCTTGTGAAAGGTACAAGGAATTAACTGAATTTGAACCAGTGGAGAGTTCCGTTTCAGACTACAATAACTACAGCAGACTTAAGTATTTAATATGGTAAAAGCCAAGGCAGAAGGTGACTGCTCCTTAGATTTGGCCAACAGAAATCCTGGGAAGATGTCCTATGCTAGGTACCTTACTGCTGCTAATCTATATTATATAAAATTAAAGTTTTGTCTGTACATTGGTCGGAATTGAAAAATTGTTGGATATATATATTTTTTTGATACATTCCAAAAACCGAATCCGGCCTTAACTTTTTTCGTGTGTGTATGTGTGTCTGTCACCATAGTCAGATTATAGGCGCAAAACTGGCTTAATGAAATAGTTCAATTTTTTTCAGAGGTGAGCGCAAACATGTTGCGCAATTTGTAGGCTTGGTTTCATCTAAAAAAGTTGTTTANNNNATTCTTCTTCTTTTCGTCACTAGAGTGGAAAAAAAGAGGAATTGTTCAAAACTATGAGACACGCATGCGTAATCAATACAGGTGTGTAAAGAATCACTTTCTACGAATCTAAACAGAGATACAATGTTTATATTACGTATCAATCGTAGATAAAATAAATAAATGTAAAGGTTGCTCATTCTGCTCGAACAACAATAACACAACAATAAAACACTTGAATAACTAGTATATAAACTTTTTAATATTAACTAGCCTTCATCCCTATGGAGCTCATGCTAGGTATTAGTGGCTATGTTTCCTATTGACATGTAGGCCTAGTAATTAAATGAAATGCCAAAATAGTTTTGTTTCCAAGCCTTCTAGGAATGAAATCTGGACTATAATACTATACATAATTCATTCTGTTACTAAGAATATAATATTCTTCAAATTGTAGTTTTGAGTCTATGTATATTTTTAAAAAATAGCAAAAATTAATATACAGGGTGGTCCAAAAATCCCCCCCCCCCCCTCTTAACTTTTGAACGGTTAGAGATAAATTAATGAAACTTGGGATATTTCTACCATGCAAAGGGAAGTTTGTTTTCGTGCCCTCACCCACTAGGGGCAACTGTACATGGTACGGATCCCCTAAGTTTCATAAATTTATCTCTAACCGTTTAGATTTTACAACGTTTTATCGGAAGGGATATTTTGCTATCTTTGGCTCCCTATAAGGGGCAAAATATTGGAAATAGAACAAAAAGTTACAAATAAAAGTATATTATTTTTCACTGCAGAATCCAAGTATGCTATCAAAAATATACACTTTAATGTGAAATTTTGAAGTTGGGTCGCCTGGTGGCAAAGTGGGTGATTGCCCTTAGTGGGCGATTACATGAAAACAAACTTCTCTTTGCATGGTAGAGATCCCCCAAGTCTCATTAATGTATCTCAAACCGTTCAAAGTTAAGAGGGGCCTTTTGGACCACCTATACATGAACTTTCACTAATCATTTCCATCAATTGTTATATTATTATAATTTTAAATGTTAATTAACGTGGTAATATATTTGCTAATATATAAATATCGAAAACTCTTGACTATAAATTAATTCGAGGTTTGAGAATGGCGAAACAGCTGGGTTTATTTTATAGATCCTTGCCAGTTCCATGTATGGAGAAAACTTATTGACACAGGCATCTCTCCAAATTCATGAGTGATGTCACGGAAACAATAGCTTCCCGGATGCCATATGTTTATATTTTATATGCAGATACGGGAGAGAAAGGGCTGCTTCCATTAGGCTGTTTAAAGGCATTGTGTGCGGTCGTTATACCCCGGGGCGTAGTCCTGTCTTCGTCATAACGTCCACTATATTCAAATGCCGTACGTGACCGCGTCCCGAGATAACTAGCCTTGTCCTCGAACGCTCACAAGAACTTCCTGAGTGGAACTTTTTAAAACTTACAGATCCTGTGTCAAAGGACTCAGATATCCGTATAAGGGGTCCTGGATAAACGTCGCAGNTACCGCGTGGCATGTGCCACACGTAATCTATTTTATCACAATTACATGCTTTCGTTACGCTATCAATCATTGTTCGTAGTATTTTATTTTCCTTTTTAAAGGTGGTCCTTGGGTTATGTTGTAATTTTGGAAACCAGAAATTCTTAGAAAATCATATAAGGTTGTGTACCCTATGAGTCTAACACTAATAAATAAATACATTCGCTTATAACTTTTAAACTATATTTTTTATATTTTTTAAGGGGTTTTTTATATTTGTTCCTTGATTTTTCCGGTTCCTACGATATGCTATATGTCAAAATCATATTTATACTTTTAGTATTATTAACCGTCAAAGTTTAAAAATTGATAACTTCAAAATGAAATTTGGTGGGCTTGTTTATCCAGAGAGGTACATTCGTGCCAAATTTCAACTCGATCAGGAGCATTTTCAATTTATTACGATTTTTTAAAAATTTTGCTGACTCAGCAAACTGGGTTCAAGATGGCGGAAAAAGTTGATTTTCCGGGCGGCACCACTTCAGGTAAGGACTGATTTTTCTGCCAAGTTTCAACTCTCTAGGTTAAATACCTTGGGCGCTACGATGATAACACACATACATACATGCACTCATAATACACACATACATATGTCATGCTGAAAACCACTCAGGAGGTCTTAAAAATACCTAAAACGGATAATTCCGTTGAAATCTAAAAAAAAAAAATTTTTTTTTTGTGAAATTAATACTTTTCCTACTATAGGTAGTGAGGAAAAGTAAGAATAGGTCATGGACACTTTAGCGTGGCCCAATATGGAAATAGGACAAAAATGTACTTAAAAACAATTACATCCTGTACTCTTAAAGAGCTTTTCATCGATATACATCTTTAAAGGTTTTTATTACTTTGACATTTATTATTTGTACACCTTACCCCTGTGTACTAATTAGGAACATTCAGATTTATACCTTCCGACATAGTTTTACTAACACCGAAACCTTCCCGGGCATGCGTAAAAGTTTCATTGTAATCGGATGACAGATATAGATGATATCTGATGAGTTTAATGCCAGAGAAATGAAACATGTTTCACACTGATGATCAAACCGAGTAAATGAATAAAGTAGCTGATCCCTCGTCCTGTAATGGCCGCATAATGTCTTGATTGGGGCGTTAAAATAGTACATTACACGTCGACTGTGGAAAGTGGCATTTTGCATGCGAGTGCGGTGTTTACACCCGAGCGACAGTACGAGTTTCGTACGAGTTGCGTACCGTACTTTATCTACAATTGTTAGATTTTAATAATAAATTCAGCAAAAAATAATAAACTGTATGTAAGCTCGTATTTCTCTTTTGATAAAAGATGACATCAATTCGTTAGTTGTATTTTGTGCCGAATTAATTATTTCGGAAAGCGTATTATTCTCCTCATTGTATCGTAATTAGACCAGACTCGTTCAGAGGGTGAAAACAGAATGAATGTATTTGTCAGTCAAGTTAACAAGCAACGTAACTTGACATGAAAATAAACAAGTACATAAAACTAAATACACTAACATCCTCCCTTCTTAGAGGGGAAACCTGACCGGGGGTTTGACCACACGGCCACACCGGGTTGTGTAGGGTTGGTTACTTCCTGGTTGGCGAGGAGGGGATCCTTTCGGAATCGGCAAGGTTTTCTTTTCTCCAAGTTCGTCTTCCGGATGGGTGTAGCCTGGATCGAAAACTGGAGAGGAAGTTCTCTCGGTCACGGGAATCAGGACTTCGCGGTTTCTTCGTACATTTCCAACCGGAGTTGATACGAGAAAACTTCGAGGTTCTTGACAGCGGTTTATTACGAATCCGTAACGTCCAAGGTCTCGGATCCATACTCTCGTCTTGGGTTTGATATCCACAAGTTCCCTGCACCTATGTCGCTTGTCAAAATAATATTTGGACCTAGAGTTCTTTTCTTCCGTAGCTGCTTTGATCCGTCGGACCCATGGCCATTTCGGGACGAGGTTCTTTGACGTCACCGGGACGTTGGTTCGAAGTGCACGCCCCATGAGCATCTCAGCTGGACTGGACCCGTTTTCGAGGGGGGTCGCACGATATGACAGTAGTCCTAGCCATACATCCTCTTCCTTCTTTAAAATATTTTTGACAGCTTTTACCGCAGCTTCGGCTTTACCATTGCTTCTAGGATGGTACGGGCTGCTGGTGATGTGGTACATTCGGATGTCCGAGGCAAACTTTCTGAAGTCCGCACTGCTAAACTGAGGCCCGTTATCGCTTCTGAACGTAGCTGGGATTCCGTGTCGGGCAAAGATGGTCTTAAGATGTCCTATGACGGCTTTTGACGTCGTTGTTTTCAGCTGCACTACTTCAGGGTAGGTCGAAAAATAGTCAACGACTACCAGATAATCTTTACCATTTAGAGTCATAAGATCAGCTGCAACTCTTTCCCACGGATGCCTAGCGGGCTCACTAGGTAACAGCGGTTCCGTGCTGTTCCTTCTATTCTCTAAACACTCCGGACATTTTTCTATCAGCGTCTTAATCTGTTCTGACACTCCCGGCCACCACACTGTATTCTTGGCTCTTGCACGGCACTTAGTTATTCCAAGGTGTCCTTTATGTAGACAACCCAGAATCTCCTTCTGCATTTTTCTTGGTATGTACAGTCTGCTTCCGTACATAACCAAACCATTCACGATGTTCAGCATTTCCTTATTCGAATAATAGGAACGTAGTTCAGGCTCGAGGTCCGTAGGTCTAGCAGGCCATCCTTTCTTAATGTACTGGATCAGACGCTGGGTTACGTCGTCTGCCCTTTGCTCTTCTAGCACCTCTCTAAGACGTCTGTCATTCATCGGAAGTGATTTTAATATTTGCTCACAATGAATTGAGTCGACGGCTTCATCCATGACGTCAATGTCTGGAAGAGCCCCTTTCGATGGAGATCTTGACAGCACGTCTGGTGACACAAACTCTTTTCCTGCTACATGCTGAATGTGGAATTGGTACGGAGTTAGCCGCATTCGAAATCTTTGCAGTCTAACTGACAGGTCTGATATTTGTTTTTCTTTCAACAATGACACCAGAGGCTTGTGATCCGTCTTGATTAAAAAATCCGGCAACCCTAGGAGAAAGTTCGAGAAACGTTCACAGCACCACGTTATCGCCAACGCTTCTTTTTCAATTTGGGCGTACCGGCGTTCAGTTGGTGTGAGCGTTCTAGATGCGTAGCTAACTACTTTCCAGGTTCCGTCGTGTTGTTTTTGCTCGATCAGCCCGCCGACTCCAAATGACGATGCATCGGCAGATATGCAGGTTTCAAGATTAGGATCATAGAGAGATAAAATAGGTGCTCTTGTCAAC
>KZ652779.1:82478-103285 GCA_001010745.2 Gerris buenoi | reverse complement strand
GAATCTATTGCTCTTACATATATATATATATAAGTAACAGACGAAATTAAGGTAACATAAGTAATCAAGGAGGCAACTGATTGTCTTAACAGCGGGAATTTTGATTTGATAGGTCTTGATATATCCCGCTGTAATATTTATACAGAGACCGGGAATCAGTTTAAATATTGACTGTATTATCTGATTTAATGGCGATGTTCAGCGCTTCTATCATTTTTCTTCTATTTGATTTAGTCTCTCTCCCTAAAATCTTAGTCTCTTCTAAATGAAACATATGATTAGTGGCCATGGAGTGACTAGATAAGGCCGAGTTGGTATTCCCTTTATTCTGGTCATATTTATGTTGCACAATCCTATTGCTGATCAATTGATTGCTTTTGCTGATATACGTTTTATTGCACTGGCCACAGGGTATTTCGTATATGGTGCCTATTGACTGTTCAAATGGAATTTTATCTTTTAAATTGTGATAAAGATTCCCCGTTTTATTAAGGGGTTTCAGTCCGAATTTAATCTCAGGGAAATCAAATTTACCCATAATATGTTGTACCTTCTCCGACAACCCTTTTAGGTACGGCATACTGACATGTTTAGTGGGTCTACTTGTACTCATACCTGCGATGGTGTTGTCTTTATTATTATTGTGGTTAGGGTTTAAATGTTTGTACCAGTATTTATTTATAATGTTCTGGGGGTAAAAGTTATCTTTTAATTTTTTAAACATTTTTTCTTTAACCGTCTTCAAATGACCGTGATCAGTCAACGAAATGGCCTTTATTATCAGGTTACTAGCTGTATTAATTTTTTGATGAGTAGGGTGACAGGATCTAAAATTTAGGAATCTATTGCTCTTACATTCTTTTTCAAACCATTTGGTTGAGATAGAACCATTTTTATTTCTAATTACTGTTAGGTCTAGGAAATTAAGCATATTGTTGTTTTCATATTCTATGGTGAATTTAAGTCTTGGATGAAAGTTATTAAGAAGATTTAGTAACTATTCCATTTTTTAGGGGGCCTGGTAGCCCGGAGCAGAGAGCGCTTGCCTTTCGATCAGGGAAGTAAAGCAGCATCGGGCATGGTTAGTAGGACGGGGGTGTCCAATTGACCTTGAGCTCTGGATTCAATTCCCAGACCAGGCCCTCCGCTCAATGTCCACCCAGCATTGTTTAAATAAATGGGTAGCTGCTCGTAAGAGTGGCGCCACCAGGTTTCGGCCTGGAAACCATGAAATACATTCTCATTTCGAGTCGCATCGGTTATGACCGGACACTTCACTCAAATGTGAAGACGTTAGGTTCCTAACCCGGGTTTGTTCAATGGGCCCACCTAAGTGGCCTACGTCTTCGGGCGTAAAAGCCCCCCGGAATAAAAAAAAAATGGTTCTATTTCGGTGTTTGGGATAATGAGGAATAAATCATCAATGTATTTGACCATGAGTTTTAGAGAGAATTTATTATTGGTGGTGTTGAGAATATGATTCAGGACAATTCCGCTAACATTAACGGAAAAGCCTCCCCCCCATTGGGATCCCATGCTTTTGTGCATAAAACGTATTGTTATATTTAAAAGTACCATTGTTTAGAATGAGCTTCAGACATTCTACGTAGAGATTTTTATTTTTGATGGGTGTAATGGGTAAAATTTGGTCCCAGTTGTTTCTGACAATTTGATAGAAGATTTTGAATGGGACATTAGTAAAAAGTGACGTTACGTCAATCGAAATCATATTCTCATCTGGATTGATAGTAACGTCTTTCAGTTTATGTTTGAGTATAAATGAGATGGATTCATCATAATGGTTATTATTGTTGAGATGGTCTAAGGAAGGGTTCATAAATTTGGAGAATTTTTCAAGAGGAGTATTAATTTGGCTAATGATAGGCCTGAGTGGTAAGTTAGTTTTGTGTGTTTTAGGTAGTCCGTAGATTCTAGGACAATACGTATTGTTATTATTGAGGGAAGCACGTTTTTGTTTGGAAGCATCGTTTTTATTGATAATTGATTTGTATTCTTTTTTAATATTATCTGTGGGATCAAATCTCAATGATCTTTAAGTAAATTTATCATTTAATAATTCCTCCATTTTATTATTGTATGTAATCTTATCTATGATCACGGTAATATTAGTTTTATCCGACTTTGTTATTATTATTTGTAGGAAGCGAAGTTTCTAGAGTAAGCGTTCTAGAAGGAAGCGTTTAGTGAGTTTAATATCTTGCAAGATGTGTTTTTCAAGACTCCCGTTCGGAAATTTTCGATTATCATTCTTTTTTTGGAAATCTATAATTTTATTAATAATATGACTCCGGAGTGCGCTGATATTGATCTCTGAAGTGTTGAGATTAAGTAGGAGAAGTTCCACATCGACAATAAAATCATTAATATGTTTATTGTGGTTATTTGAAGAGGCACTGAAATTCGGTCCTAAACTTAATAAATTAAAGATATTAATAGGGATATCAATATGACTGTAATTCTTGGTCCAACCTAGTTTATGTAAATTTAAGTATTCTGTAAAGTTTGGGTCATATCTTACTGGTTTATTGTGAGTGGGATTTCTATTGTTGATTTTATTGGAGTGTTTTAATTTAATAATTCTAATGTATTGTATGTGAAAGTCATTAAAAATAGATTTTTTTTTAGATAGTATAGAGAAATTCATGTTATTGATTTGATTCCAAAGTTTGTCATTTAATAATTGATTTTGTTTTTCTTTCCAATGAACATATTTAATTTCCGTTTTCAGTAATTTATGGCAAATATTGTTAAAAAATTTGGCGTGATGTGTATTAATGAATTGATCATCAAACATGTTAGTAATGCCTTTCATATTATTGATTAAGTGTGCAGGGAAAATGTTGTTGTTCAAGTGGTAGTACAGGTAAGATTTTTTGGCTGATGTTTTGCTAATTTGGATGGTATTACGTTTAATATTCCAGATAATGGAATTAGTGCTTTGGTTCATAAAACATTTCTTAATATTTTTGTCTAGGTTACGTATAAGTTCTTCTTCAGATTCAATATTGTAGTTAACTTATTCCATGACGTCAGAAAAGGATGTTTAGACTGGTGACTCGGATCTTCCAGTGGATTAATGTGTAAATTGGCTGTAAGGTACCCTTTTATTAACTTATTTCTTAAAGAGTGGATCCTTTANAATTATAGAAGCGCTGAACATTGCCATCAAATCAGATAAAACTGTCAATATAAAAACTGATTCCCGGTCTCTGAATAAATTTTACAGTGGGATATATCAAGACCAATCAAATCAAAATTCCCGCCGATAATACTGTCAGTGCCTCCTTGATTACTTATGTTACCTTAATTCGTCTTTTATTTATATTTTAAGTTTTTTATGGTTTTAAAATTAAATTACCCATAATATTACGGCTGTTACATACTTTATGACTATTAATGATAATCTTATATCAAATATTTATTAATTATTACCAATGTTTTACTACTGTATGATAACAGGAATGATAAGGGACTGATTACCTGTTATCTATTACCTTACGTTTTTCAGTTAAACCAGTGATATTTAAAATATTACCATTGTTTTTTTATTGTTAAATTTTGTGTTTTATGTTGCAATGTGTAGTATAAGATTAATTTAAGCTGTGGTAACGTGTAGAAGTAGTATGTATGTGACGAGAGAACTTTATAGTTCCGATTTTTATTAATGACCTCACTTACCCTAGTGCAAACAACTACAAGGTACTTAAAATGTTTAATGTATTTAATATGCTTAAGATACAAATTGCTGATAATGTATAATATTCATTATTCTTACGTTCATTTGTGGTTGACATAAAATAAATATTGGTTTTTAGGCTTGAGAATGGCCGGCTAGGCCGAAACGTTGCCGACTAAAAACTGATGTAGTTTTTTGTTTTTTCTATTTACCTTTAAGGATCCACTCTTTAAGAGACTAATTTTTTTTATTTTTTTTTTTTTTTTACTTATTCCTCATACTACATTCACTCATTCCTTTTTTATTATATTTTTCTCTCTTCATCTTCTAAACACTTCCTTTAATTACATCACCTTTATCATTGCAACTCTTCCCTTCATTGCATCACCTTTACCTTCGCACACACTTCCGTCCTATTACATCACCCCCCACTCTTCGCACACACTACCCTCTTATTGCATCAGCTTTATCTTCACGCTCTTCCTTCAACTTTCTTCCTTCCCTCTCTCATGTAGACTCTACAAGTTCAGTTCGACTCTAAGAGATCTATACTCTTCTTCTGCTGATGATGGCGTATAGCCGAAACCGGTCCAGTGATCTTCAGATCAAGCGTCAAGTGTCGACGGTAAGTACCTCTTCATTTAATAACTTTCTAACTTGCGGTAATAATCGTCAATTTGATATATATATACATATATGTGTGTGTGTGTGGACATTATTTAGGAACGCAATAGCGTACCGCCCCGCCAAGTCAAAATTTCACAAAAACTGTCAGTGTATATATATATTGTAGGTGACAAACTGGGGTTTTTGAGGGTCTGCAGCGTAAAATACATACAAGCTACCTGGTGAAATTTTACTGAAATGTACAGCAAGTTAAATTCAACCATTGCGGATTTGGACTATAGGTTGTAGGTGCGGTTAAATATAATTAATAAATTTTCGGTACCTTATTCGATATATAAATATATATTAGCGGAAGCGGAGCGGTGTGAGTCCTCAGATCAGATGTTCACAGTCACAGACCTGGCCAGACAGCAGACTGGTTGGGGGGTCCGTTATCTTCGATGTTTTGTTTACATCGCGTTATTGTTATTAGTCATGCTGCAATGTTGAGAAGATTCAAACTTCAAAGTTTAAAACTTAAGAAAGTCTCAAACTTAAGAAAGTTTGAAACTGGACTGTTGGATCATCCAAATAATAATTAGTGATTGCAGAGAAAGGTGTACCCTGATGTAATTCTTAGTTAAATTAGGTAGATCCTTAAAGAGTAAGCGATGGAAGAAGAAAAACTACTTCATTTTTAACATTGACGACGTTTCGGCTTTCCCAGCCATCATCAAGCCTAAAAAAACAATAATTTATTGTAAGCATGACAAAAATGTTACATTGTGTCTCATTTTAGAAGTTGAGTGCAAATTACGTATAAATTAAATATTACCTCTAAACATCTAAATTAATAGCCCTTAAGCTAAAGAGCTAAAAAAAGAGTCGAGTATACATAATCTGGGAACTAGTTGTTCACCAATGTCAGAATCCTAAAACCGTAACATACACTAGTTAGCAAGNAGATGTTGGCTCGGCAAAACACCATGTCCTGCATCGTTTCGTCGCATTCGACTCATCAGGGGCCCGACGATGCCCACCCAACTCTGGACCTATACTATACTGGATCACGAAGATCAGATATAGGGCTTACCAGAGACGAGCGTGCTCTCACACCGCCATTCTTGCTTGGCTGGCAAAACACATCAACAATGTAATTAGCTATTTAAGCAAGAGAAAAATTCTGAAATAAATTTTGATAATACTAAAATTCTAGACAATGAAAGAATTACTACAAAAGATAATTTCGAGAAGCAACATATACATCAATATACAATAAAAATATGAATCATAAAGTAAATATGAAAGATTTAAATACATTTTATGCAGGTATTTATAAAAAAATAAATATTACCTCCTAGGTTATATTATAATTATGTTTATAATTAACAATAATTATATTATAATTAAACAATTAATATAATTGACGATTTGATCATGCTAATGAAAGATTATAGGTTATATATTGATGTCAATTAGAATATACGGTTTTTGTTAATTGTAATAAAATATATACAAAAAAATAAATAAACTGACTTATGTAGCTATCTCTGTATATATGTTTAAGTTCAGTTAACATTCGTTATTGCAAAATAAGATATTATCTACATAGATTATTGGATGACCATACTGGTCAGAAACTCCTTGGCAAAGCAAAAAATGTAATTTTTTATTTACAATTCAAGGTACAATAGTTTTTATTTAATGAGGTTGTTGCTAGATTTTAAATTTAATATCTGTTATTTATATAATTAAGTTAAAAATGTTATAATATTGGTTTTTTTTTTATTGTAGGCTCCCCTCGCTAGTCATTAAAGGTTAAATTAATTGTTTATAATTTACTACTATTTATGAATACCGCAGAATGGTAGAAAACAAACTGCCCAAAATGAAGGGATTTTGTTTAGGCCTGTACCTAAACCTCTTTATTTGATTTGTATATTTTTTCTTCGTTTCTTATATTCTAGTTTTCCGTATATGAACTTTATTTATGATATACTTATGATTATTATAAACACATTGTAACAATAACTACACATCACACATCACAACTAAACTCTTCAACAACATGATACTGCCTTACTGCATACTGCTTTACTTCATTACGAGGAATCAATTCAGCTCTAATCCTACTGTTTACAATAAACAAATGAAGTGCATATTGTATAGCTGATAGCTCACGGGAGGTTTTCGATAGACCGTTCCGGAAGGCAGCTCTGATGGAGCTGTTCATAAAGTCCAGCGCACGGTAACCTTTCCTAACCTTACCGACAGCTGGTAAGGGGCATTCATTTTCTCAAGCTCAAGCATGGTAGAGTAGCTTTTTTTTGTGTGTAGAATTATCATACGTTACAATTATTACTTGCCTAAATTTGCATGACATTTACCTCGAAACCTTTTCTTCACCTACAATAACTATTACGCCGGCCTGAACTTCTTACAAATTTGGGACAACGCTCGTTAACAAGGTCACCTTCGACCTCACACACCGTCACCACATAATATATCAAGTAATTTATTACATAATTTGCCTGTGGTATTTATTTATTTATTTAAATGCTTGTTACCATCTTATTTAATACTTAGTTATTAGATTGTTATTTAGGTTAATGTAAATTTTTCTTTCAGTCTCCATCTTCGACCTGTGCTGTGCATGTTGCATGCTTATTAACCTCCCATCATTCTGTCTTTCTCAGGTAATTAACATTTCTTTTCTTTATTTATATTTGCTGATAACCTGTCCTACATTTTATATTTATTTCAGCTCTATTATATTTCTTATGAATGTCCTCTGTCTTGGCCGGCCCAGTTTTAATAGTTATTACTTTAGATGTTACTTTATTAATTTATTTATTTATTAACTCATTTAGTATTTATTTATTAATTTATTTATTAAGTCGATTCATTAATTTCTTTATTAACTTGCGATCAATTGATCTAAATTGCCTTTCATACACGTCTAATAAATTCATTATTCAACAGTATCACTCATCAGTATTATTACTTGTTCTTTTTCACCTACAGTCCACCCGTCAGTCCTACCTCTTTGGACTGGTCATCTGAATCCTTTATATTCCTTACCCTTCGGTACCCGTGTCAGAGAATCCCTCCTACGGGCCGAAACAGATTTTTATGAATGGGCATTAATATTAATATTTTTATTGATGAAGATGTAATTCAACGTTTAGCGAGAATCCGTCTTAATATAGATATAATTTATGAAAGTAAAGTACACAACAATCGGATAGAAACTGCGAGAGAAAGCATTCTATTCTCTATTATAGATAATCAGTGGGAGATTTGATAAGATATTACGGGATGATTCAGGTCACGTACTCGGAACGTGGTAGTCAAGAAGACTGTGTGAAGATCTGAGTTTGGTGGTGAAATGTTGCTCCGCTTCTAACCTTAAATACATTTCTTAGCCCATCCTGTACTGTACATAAACCTTATTCTTCTCATTAACCCGTCTATATACACTTGAAGCCAAAGAGGCTCTAATCCCTTATTTTAGTTGTATGTCTCTCATAAGTCGGCTTATACGCGTGAATAACCTTTATAATAGGTGCCAACATTTCACTGTTAAAGTGTTAGTGAATTTAGACACGAGAAGAAACATCGATTGAATAGTAATAAATGGTTTATCTTTCGGTGTTTATCGAAATGACGCGTCCATTGAATTTGTTATATTGTTAGCAATGGCAATGAGTGATTGGCTAAACTTCTTCTGATAGCCAAGAGTCTATTATATTAAACATGAAATTACTCAATATCAAGGTAAATAAGTTCAAATTAATAATTTAACAAGATTAATATTAAAAGATTATTTTGAAAAAAATACTGCGGTCGGCAACACTAAGTCCCAAATAAACAGGTCAAGTGTGTGCTAGTCAGCACACAGCGAGGGTCCGTAGGCCACACTGTATTGTTTAAATATTACCCTATCGATATGATTTTTAAAATGCTAAAAAACTTACTTTGAACTATCCTATGGGTCTGATATTCTCAAAACACATAAACAAACTTCTGATGAAGTATTTTTTTTGCCACTGAACCGGAAAACAACCATATAAATACATCGAAAAGACCATACTTATAAAAAACCGTATTTTGCCAATAAAAAATAAAATATTTATTTTTCAAAATTCCCAAAAAGTGGTATCTTTACTTTTGGTCGAAGGGTGTTCAGGAATTTTTTCAGATTCTTTGCACTTCACATAAGCGAGATAGAGGGGGGGGGGGACACGTTTCACACCCACTTCAAACGTGCTTACGCTCGCCCTATCAAAGTTATAACCAAAGAATTATATATTTTTGTAATCAGCTCGACGTACCCTTTAAAATGCTACCCCTCACGATGTCGAAAAAAAAATTTAACCCTTAATTTATTTTACCCTAAATGTTTTGAAAAATATTTTTTTCAAGTCGCTAAATTTTTAACATGTGTGGGTAGGCACAAGACATATACATGCCAAATTTCAAAGTCATCGGACGAAAGGTGTAGCCATGAGAGCATGCGACGGACAGACAGACACACGCGCGAAAATATAAGGGTCCTTGGCTTTTGCCTACGGACCCTAAAAAGACGGACAGTGATAAAGTTGGTTTGGGCTTTTACATCGTGCCCACTGATTACGATAATCGGAACGACTTTTAGATTCAGGACATATTTGTTTATTCGGCGGGTTGAAGTAACTACCTTGCGGTCTAAATTTGTAAAGGTAGGTCTATTAACTTGGTGGGGCACTATCTGTTTTACAGGAAGTGGTAGTGGAAGGTCCACTCAGGGCGATTATTTCTAAAAGACGACATTGACTTTTAACAAATAATATTAAAGAATCAAAACTAGGAATGGATTCAGTGAGTGTCGTGTTTAGTTTCATATTCTTTCCTTGTTACGGGATCTAGTTGGCGGATGGTGAAACTGAAAAATAGAAAATCCGACAAGGAAGCAAGATTCATTTTTTAACCCAGACACACTGCTAGTAATGCGAGTTATGACATTTGTGATTCTTGAATGTGTTTAGAGGGGAAACCAATAGGTTTAGTGAGTGAGTCGAACTAGCTCATGCTCAAGACACGATCTGATTCGTAGCGGTATTTTAACGTTTTCCAAGCAAGGTCAAAATTTGAATCAGATAATGAAAAATCTTTTATGAGATCAGCGGCTTGATGAGATAAGGTCGTAATTAGGTAATGCATTTTTTCGACACCGGTCAATCTAGGGTGGCCTATGGCGAGGCTTGAAAATAAATCTCTATAACGCGGCCAATCTCTAACGTTACCAGAATATTTTTTAATTTCTAGCGGCGGTAAATTACTTTGAACTTATAAGGATGTAATGCGAATTCCTGTAGCGGGCTACTTTGAGCGGAAGTCGATTTAGATTCAGCTAATTGCTTGGCTAGGGATTTTTGTGTTTCTAATTTATCAAAGGCGATTAATACGGCACCATGTAAGGTATCGTATGCGTTAAGAGATTCGTAACTTGGTGTGAAATCTGAATTAAGCTCCAGTTCAATATCGTTAATTTCATCCACAATACTTTCAAAAGATGATCTATCTATAGATCGGAAACCAATTAAAAATTGATGTTACCCCTTGTCGTCATCTAAATTTACGATCATGTCGTAAAGTGTTTGTATATACGACGAAACAAACTTTCTTTTTTTGAATTATGTTTTTTAAGTAATACTTTTTTTATTTATTTTTTTTATTCTATTTAATATATGTTGTAAAAGATANTTATAATCAGTCATACTGAATAAACCAATCTATATTATCTTTAGTTTGTAATGACCACCAATTATTAAATTGGGATTCATTTTTTTATTTTATTTATTTATTTATTATTATTATTTTTTATTTTTTATTTGATAATACAGTAACAAAATTCATTCGCCGAGTTTTATCTAGTTCATAAGAAATCCCCGGTAACTATGCAACTATTGTAAATAAGTTTATTGGTAACCGATTATCATTTGAACTGAGATTTCGGTAGTTTTAAGCTAGCATTTTTGTCGTTTAATTTATCGTTAAGGTAATTTAGAGGTGGCTGTTAACGTGTGACTATATGTTCTTAATATTAGAACGACCATCGTAATATCCCCTGAAAAAATTCGAGTTTATTAATACACGTAGAGGCTAACCTCTATGAATATTAGAACAGTTTTTGAAAAGAGGTGCCTGGTTATACTCTTACCTAAGTATCGTGAGCTGGCTATTTTTTCAAAAGATCATTGCAATATTCATAGAATATTGGAAATTATTAACCGGATGGAACAGATGCTCGAGCAGTTTATTTTTCTCGCTGTGCGGACCGTCTCGACTCCAGACGCACATCACCGTACAGAGTTTATTCCCTTTTCTTTTGTCTACCAATACTAACCTTTCTTTTTATTCTTCTGCTCCCCTCTTTTCCACCTTCTTGAATAAGTAAGCTGCCCATCACATAGGTAAATTTTATATTATAAGAACCGAGATGAAGAAAAGGATGCTTAGCCTAGGATTGCAAAATCTTTGTATTATGTATTTACTTTAGTTTCCTTAAAAAGGAATTAAGTTATAAGCAACATATCATAGTTATAGTCATTTATCTAAAGTGTGCTGGCTGTCAAAACCCGACTCGACTTTACCGATAAACGGGAAATTTACGTTTATGGTACCTCTCAAACATTTACTTGGATTCGCCGATGATTATAAAAACGACTCATTATAAACATGGAACAGGAGTTGATTTTAGCCAGGGCCCAGAGCGATAATGGAGCGTTTTTCCTAAAGGAAGGGGAAACCGATGCTACGTTTTCCATGAAGTTAATGAACGTTAGCTGGATGATGCCGGTCATCGAGCTGAACGATCGCGCTCGATTAGACATTTGGAATATACTCGAAAGGGACCGGCCGATTACATTGGCTTTTCGAAGCTGGGAATGTCTACACCATCCTCAACTTCCTGTGAGTGACCGATAATCTTGGTCGGTAAAACATTCGAGCAATTTGGAAAAACCTCGATTCATAATTCTGGCCTTTCAAACTGACCGGAGAGATAAAATGCACAAGTATCGAGTCTTCTCGACCATTGCAAACTCCGTAACGTTGTATTTAAACGGAGATTCATATTCTTACGACAATTTGAACCTCGATTTCGAAAACAACAGATACGCTCTTCCGTACAAAATGTATACGCAATTTCAAGTTTCCTACTACCACAAGGATAATGCAGAACCACTGTTAAACATGGAAGAGTTAAAGAGATTTGCGCCTATAGTAGTGATCGACTGCAGTAAGCAGAGAGATGCGATAAAATCGTCTGGGATTGACGTTCGCCTCGACTTTTCGGCGAGAGAGAATTTTCCCGCAAACACAAGCGCCTACTGTTTAATTCTAAACGATCGAATTATATAGTCACACCCTCTGATGGAATAATCCATCGATTGGTATAAAATAACCAGAGACAGAGAGTTATACCACCAGCCAATTATGTCAATTGTTTATTCAATGTAATTTTTTAACATAATATGCGATATATTTTATTGCAAAATGCATGTAATTATAAATGAAAATAAATATATTGTTTTGTATTTTGAATTTTTATCGCTTATCTATTTCCTTTACTCCAAAATTAGATTACGACAACATAGTCAATTCAAGATGGCATTTAAAAAAAGAGACTAGCGGGTCAATTAAAAACAATGAGGTGGCGGTCGCCACAAAAGTTTAAATGGAGCAATCAGAGTGTAAGGACAAGGACACTTACATATAGGAAACATGTACATATTAAGTCACCTAATATATTTATGGTCTTCCATCGTCAAGGAACTTCCTTCGGATTGTGAAAAAATATCTTATCCTTTGAACGACAAATGTTCAAAAGAAATATAACGAGTTTAGTAACAAAAAAGGGGGAAGCAGTTCGAAAATAAAATCACGGTTTAGGAATTTGAAAATAAGAGCAGATAGAAGAAAAGTGTAAAAGGTGGATGGAGTATGAGGATGTAATATGTTGTGCGAGGAGTTTACAAGTTGGACCTGTGCGTAAAGCTTGTTGAAGAAACTCGGTATCTGCAACCAGGGTTTGCCCGAATACTCCCTTCCGAGGAATCAACCTGGCTTATAATGTTACTTTGAAACTAACTTGATTTCCTCTGCTTTCTACGTTCAATCAAAATGGCGGCTGTGTCAAGTGAAGAGACCCATTTTTATTCCATCGCATTACCCTCTGACTGACCCTACGTTGACATAACTAATTAGGGTTAGGTAATTATCATGGCCCTTGGGCTAATTAGCATCAAAAGAAGAACCAGTTTTTCTTCGTAGTTATTAATAAGAAAATTCGGATCATTAAAATTAAAATTGTCATCCATTAAAATTAAAATCGTTGCTTTGTACAGGGGTATACTACACCCTTGTGACTAAATTTTTCCACCGAGATTTTATGAAACATGGTTATAGAAATCAATATACTCACTACAATCATTTAAATAATAAAAATGGGCAATTTTTTGTTTCATTGCAACATAAAAGCTTGTAATATCAACCTGTCTCGATGATTTTAATTGATCAGTATTAAAACCTTTTTCGTTTGTGTGTTTCGACAATAAATCGATTATTTACAAGCTTTAAAAGTAAGCCTAGGTTGTTACAACGGTCTGCAGATGGCAGATGACCTGGATCTAATTGTTCATTCTATTACTAGTCGTAATAATATGAAATGTAATCGATAATGTTAAAATTTTATTTCTTTTGTATTTACAAATAATTATTCGAAATATGAATATTTGACTTGAAAACAAAGTAAATTTATATTTATAAATTAATAGATAGAAATGTTAAAAATAATTAAGATAATTTTGGAAATATGTAAAATTGGAGAAAAGCAGAAATTCTAAGATGTCAAAGTATAATTAGGAAGTGACATGCCGGAGGAAACCGGCTAACAGTTCATTATCTAATTTGTGGCTTGGATGCCCTGGCCAAGGGCCCTAACCACGATATCGTCCCGAATTACAAAATAGTTTTAATCAGTACGACACCTTTAGCCGACAAACGGTTAGAGATAGGGATGGGAAAAACCGTTCCATGAGTGGAACGAGTTTCGTCGTTTCGTTCCAAACCTATAACTAGTTCCAGGAACTAGTTATTTTTGGAACGTTTTAGTTGTCGTTCCAAAGAAACAGTTTCCTTTTATACTTCACGTGTTTCAAAGTCTAGTGCAGGTTCGTTCCACAAAAGACCAGTTTCTTTATTATATAGTTCGACTCTTCACTGAAGATGAAAAGTAGAAATAAAATACAAACATTTATAATAATAATAATATTAAGATATTTTTATTTACGAAACGAGTGGCGAAGGCGACAAGTTGAAGTTGATTAGGGAACTGAAAGAAAAAAATCTGTCCGAGACAACTCAGACAAACTTTTCATATATTATGTACATTTAATTACTATTAGAAATTTCATCAAAATGATCATAATAATAACTTCTCCCGGGCGGGGAATCGAACCCGGGAAAGTAAAAAGGGCAAAGAGGCATCTGTCTCTTTCACGCTCCCTCTAAGAAGTGTGAAAGAGAATGAGAACGCATCGCTTTGGAGTGAGTCCCGAGACTCGAGCTATCATCCCCACTCCTATAACACGTGCACAACCATAACATCTTTACTTTTTCGTTCCAGCTTGGTGGAACTGGAACTAGTTTTGCAACTCGTTTTCGTTCCACGCGAAACGAATCTTTTACGTTCCCTCCGTGCCAGTTACAGTTACAGTTTCTTTATGATTTCTCGTTCCCGTTTCCTCTTTGATAGTTACGTTCCTCGTAGTTACGTAACTCGTTCCTCCAAGTTAGTTTTCGTTCCACGCAAAACGAGTTTTTTAAGTTCCCTTCAAGTTGGTTATTTAGTTTCATTGATGCTTGCTTTTGCTCGCTCTCGTTACAGTTGCCTCTTTAATCAGTTACGTTTCGTATTCTTTTTTTCCATAATCACTTAAATATATATTTTTTTACAAAAATATAATTTTTAATTTGAATTGAATTAAGACAAAAATATTGTTAAATAAATAAAAATAGACATTTCGTGTAAAATAAAAATTTCAAAGTCGTTCCAAAAATAACGTAGTGCCATGAAATCTTGGAACGATTGGAACCGTTCCAACGCAGGAACTAGTTATTTTTATAGTTACGTTCCGTTCCTCCCATCCCTAGTTAGAGACCCTAACCGATTACCCCCGTTATAAGAACAAGAAATTCGATCCCTTTTGTCACGTCAAATTCGTCGAAACCTTTAAGACTTTATGCGGTTAATTGATCATTACGAGTAGTTGAAACTTAACGTAAATTAATTTCCTATCATTCAAAAAAGTGGACTTGTTTTATTTCTTATTTTAAATAGACAGAGTAATGTCTAAATGTAATCGAGTATAATGGTACAATTAAAACACGTGTACAATGTTTTACGTTTTTAACTATAGCTATATTTTAGTTTCTAATGTTAATTTAAGTTCTAAGGGATAACTTGCTGACGGGGAAACAACAATCAAAAGGCATACCGTGTAACAGATTTACATTTTATTATGCCTCACTTTAGTGGCTAGAGAGATCGGTTAATCTTCTCCTCGAATTTATTCTTCTTAACTTACGGCCTGTGTAGTCACTGTTAACATTTATCGACACTAATAATAAATAATTTAAAGCATTCTTTATTCTCAGAGGTTAATTTATATTTTCTCAAGGCAAACTTAATGACAAAATATAAAGTTATATTTATTTTTAATTCATTTCGTGTTCTAACTGTTCATGTGAAAAGTGGCATTGCATTAAAATAGTGCCAACGCAGACTAGAAGTGTGATGCGCGCTGAAGTCCAAGACAATAAAAAAGTATTTTAAAGGAAATAGCGTTGTTTCCTTTTAAAATGTATTTAGTTTTCACGATGGGTAAACTTGCTAGATCATTTGTCGGGTCGTTTATTTGCCTGTCCTCATTTTAAATAAACATTTAGAGGAGCCCTTTCTCGTCTTATTCGTCTAAATAATTAAACCCGACCGTAAAAGGAGTCGACTTGGTTATCTGGATCTCGCCTGCTCTCCGGTTGTCGCTTTGTCGGAAGTATCCCTGCTAGATACAACTGAAATTCAGTACAAGTTTATAAAGGAGCTTTCCCGAATCGGATCGGCGTATGTACCTGTGCCAAGTTTAGGTAGGTGTGGACAAACCGGAAAGCGTCTGCTTCTCCTAATAGCCCAAAAACAACCTAATATCCCGAATTGCTTCTCCTGAGATCACTCGCGTTTATTCTACAATCTTATCTTTAAGTCAGCTCTTGCTTATCTCTGCAACGAATCTAAGGTGCGCGAATCACGATAAGGGGGGAATAGGCCGTTGAAAAGTTTAAATTTTCCTTTTCATTTCCTTAGGAGGAAATCTTTTTGGAAAGCACAACGGATGCCACATCACAAGAATGCCGTTAAACCGGCATCTCCTTTTGAACTTGTTGCTTCAATTGTTGGAATGATTAAAACATTAGATTCAATTAGATAAAAATAACGCAGTCAATTAAAAAATATTATTAATCTGGGGAACACTGCTTTTATATATTACTGTTAGCGCTTCAATGTTGCCGAGTAATGGGCGAGTAATGGGTGTCGACAGTTAAAGTTGCCCAACTTTAACTGTCGACACTATGAGTTGAATTGAAAAAATGCCAGTGGTAGCTGTGACAAGAAGAATATGACTGAAACAAAAACAAAATACTTTGAATTTAGCTCAATTAATTTCGTAAATTTCACACTTTTCTGCTGAACACAGAAAATGTTCAGCATATGTTCTATAAGCGCCTTTTTAGCCATTTTTAAACCCTAAAAACCTCATCTTTCTATCTATCACGGTTCTGGAGATATTTCGCTGTTTCATATTAGCTAGGACACCCATATATATATATATATATATATATATATATATATATATCCATGGCCCTAACAGTAATAACATTTGGTGTTGTAATAATTTTATTTCTCTCTGCCAGGTCGGACAGAGCACGCGAGGTCTTGCTTCTTTCACTCGATGCCGTTTCCTTCGATTATTTATTCTAGAAAGAAGTTTTTCTCCCTTTCGTTATTTTCGAAGGTATGTCGACCGTCTGACTTCTAGGTGTACCGGGGTGTGACTTGGGGCTGGCTCAATTAAAAACAGGGGTGGTTAGATAGAATAGGTGTGAGGGAAGAGAGAGGGGTCTGAAAGGCGAAAGGAGAAAAGGAAAACTAAAATTGTTTGAATGTCGGCAAGAGAGAGTCTGGTTTGTTATATTTCCTTAGGAGCAGTGAAAGCCTTGGAAAAGACCAACTTTGGACAGATACAATCTAACTTTACCTCCGCTTCAACCCTCACCGCGCTAATTGCCCTGGTAGACCGGAAAAACTAATTTCTAATTAAAAACTCGGGGCTGATGCGCTCCAAGGTTGCGACCCCACTCGGCCCGGAAAACTTAAACACACCTTTAAATTATGTAAATAATTGTCGTCCGATTTCTTGGACCGCATTTCCAAACCTCGTTGGTCTTCCGACTTGTCGCAGAAAACTTGTTACACAAAACAATCTAAAGATCACCTTAAACTCAATACTTTGTACATTTAAATGTTGAACGCGAGTCTTGACTATGTTGACAGGTTGATAAATACCCCTCGACTTCCAATAAGAAATGTCCAACCTAAGTTTTCCAACATTTTCATTCAGACCACGTCATCTAAAGACCGGTTCTTTAATTATCGCTTGGTTTCAATTTACTCTCGATATTAAAAGCTTTCATTTTTAAACTTTCATTTGAAAGGCAAACTTTCGTCTTAACAAAACATACTTATTGCTAAATAATAATTTTCAAAATTCAAGTAAAAATGATATTTTATTTAAGTTAATTCGAGTTATTTACCTGTTTTAGTGATAATTTTGACTTTTGGTTGTACATCTTATTTTTATTATTATTATTTTTTTTGTAATAAGACAAGAGCATCTAAGAGAAGTTGGCAGTAATTGTATAATAATGGGAACGTGAAAAATGAATGACTCCCTCACCCATTTTTCGAATATTCGACATTCGAAATTAATTATTCAGCAATTTAACGGTGAGACACAGACAGAAAGGCAAACCTGGATTACGCGACGCTCTTTCGCGAACTTGCAAAAAAAAAACAAAAAAAATCACATAGCACAAGATTTGATTTTTTTGGGCATGCAACGTGCAAAGTAGGGTTGTGGATGCTACAAACCGTATGCCAAAAGGTTAAAAAGTACTTGTGGACGCACGCGACAGCTATCGGCATGGGTGTTCAATCCAGTAATTGGTATGCTGCCACTGATTGTGGACGTGATTATAATGTATCTATCGTTAATTGTGTATGTTGGTGTTAAAATAGGTAGAGACGAAAAGACGATTAGGTTTATAAGTATATACAAAAATTACGAGTGTCTTTGGTATTCTAGTAATTAATTACTTTATAAAAATAAATTAGCCCGTGACATGGCATATACATAAGGAAGCATTCTTAAATGGTTTATACAACCACCGATATCATCTTGCTGCATTTCTGCAAGCAAACAACTACTTGCTCCATAATTCTCCCTTCTACTAACCAAGTCGCGACAAAAGGACGGACTCTCGACGCTATAGAAACACTTTAAATAGACACACTGATTGATCACAGATATGTATCTCTTACTACAGAGACTTCGATCTCACTAATAGACTACATACTTATTTCTGACAGTTGTATCAACTGTAGTAAGTCCAAGTAACTAAATCGCATATTACTGATCATTACTCTCAAATTACAAGAATAAAACTTAACCACATTAAACAATACAAATATACTAATGACCCAGGGTGGACAGAACATAGATTAAACAAAGACAAACTAGAGGTCTTATTTGAGTTGGAAACTTGGGAGCCAGTTCTGAAATTAGACTCGGTGGATCAAGCCACGGAGTTGTTTATAGACAGACTAAAAACATACACTACATCGTCTACAGAGACGACACGAGGTCTGATCAAAAAGTATCGAAACTAATTTTATTACTAGACAACGGACAGGAGGGGAAAGATAACACTAAGTGGACATTGACCTAGTACTACTGTAAAGCCGCACGCCAAATCTCACTGCTTCAAATAGTCTCAGTTAATTTCTGTGAGTGAAACTGTATTTTGTCTCATGTCGTATTTTGGTATGTGTGAAAAATCTTGAACAACCTTTTTGTGTCAAGTTTTGCCAGAAGCTTGGGCGCACCGCTACAGAGACTTATGAAATGCTTTTTTTAATCATGGTGATGACACCATGTCACGTGCCAAAGTGTTTGATTGATTTAAACACTTTAGTTTAAAGGCAGACAAGTGTTGAGAGTGACTTGGAGGGCGTCCTTTGACAAATGCTGCTAACAGTTTTTTTCGCCTGTGATGGAATTGTCTATCAAGCTTGCGCTCCCAGGGGACAAACTATTACTAAGGAGTATTACATTAATGTCCTCCGCCGTTTAGATAGTCTCAGCCTTTCGACGTGAAAGACCCGAATTTCGCGACCCAGGGAGTTGGAAGCTGCACCACGACAACGCTTCTGCACATTCACATGTTGTTCAGCAGGTTCTGGCCAAAAACACAATTCCTAATGTGCCACATCCTCCTTACTCACTAGACCTCGCTTCGTGTGACTTTTATCTATTTCGTAAGCAAAAAAAACTCATCAAAGGACAACGATTTCAAACGACAACGAAGGTGTAAAAACCATAAAACAAAAAAGCGACGGACCAACTAAAGTAAATACCGAAAGAAGCTTTCCAGAGATGTTTTTCCAAGTGGCAGGACCTCTGAAATCACTCTGTTGACTCAGACGGGTCCTATTTTGAGGGAGATTAAACTGTTATTTATTTCTCTTCTATATACATTTTATTTTATAAAAATCAGTCTCGATACTTTTTGATCTGACCTCGTATATACCATCCTCCCCCCAAACATAAGTAGGTATAAGAAAATACAAAACTAGATAACAAACGGACTTTTAACCTCTCTTAAAAACAAAGAAAAACTATCGCTAAACAATCTTTTAACACACACAAAAAAAAAAAAAATAAATAAAAAAATAAATAAATAAATAAAAAACACATATACGAGAAATCTAACACGACTTATTCGCAGAGTTAAAAAGCAGGAATAAGGGATAAAATTAGCAAGTGTGAAAATAATATTAAAGGAAAATGGAACATAGTAGAAAAAATCAACGGCAATACAAAAGACAATAAAATATCACAGATAAACAAACTGAAGATAAGCGACACAGAGACTATAGACACTTATAAGGACCCTACAGCAGGAGCGAATGCCCTAGCACAGTATTTCACTCGACGGAAGAAACATGGCTGACAAGATAGACACAACAGGACTAGAAGACAGACGCCCGAAACAAAAAAAGGTAAAGACTAGATTAGACGTACCTGATATAACAGAGGAGGATGTGAGGAAATCAGAAGCAGAATTAAGAGGAGGCTCAGATACCTGACATGAGACAACAACAGTACTGTACATCAAAAACATCCTGGACTACTTGATACAACCACTGACTCACCTGATAAGACTTAGCTTTACTCACGGACAGTTTCCAAACATAATGAAAACTACACTCATCACACCAATCTACAAGAAAGGACACAGGCAACTACAAAGATACTACTGGCCCATAAAAACGATATCTAACGTAGCTAAAAAAATACGTGTGGTGACGCGGGACACCCGGTAGGAACACAGTTCCTTACTGTGTGAAGTTCGGGTCTTTAAGGGTAATATAAATAAAAAACTCTCAATTCGGTGGCAAGGTTTCGGCCCGACACCGACAAGTCATTTGTAAGCCTATAAATTAAAACTTTATTTAGAAGAAACGTACATTAATATTGTGAAAATTACTTGACTAGTTACATAAAAATACATGTATTTTAAATAAGTGAGGGTGGTAATGGTTGTGGCTAATACTAGGTTGTCAAAATTCCATGGAACACAAAACATCATTCCTTCGTCAAAATTAAATAAAATTAAATATTTCAAAAACTCCTCACTCGAGGTCTAACAGGTATGTGCGTAATACAAGTTCATTAACTTTAAAATTACTAGAAATAAAATTAATATTAAAAAATGACGGACATTTAATCAATAAAAACAATTGTCAACTCGTAGTATTAAAATTTTATATGACTGTCGTTATCATAGAGTAGTGAGTCTCTCATTAGACCATATTAACGTAATTTTTTAATTAATAAATGACCACAATTCTTCGCGAGTTCTTTATGCACCGCCTCACTAGTTATTGGCCACAGATAAATAGGTACGAGGTAATTATGCAAGTAAGCTTAAGTTGTTAAAATTACATTATTTACTTTCTCATATAAAGAGAAAGCATTGTGATGGCGCGAAAATTATATTTTGTGATATACACGTTTTGAGGTCCCTTGAGTCGATAAAAGTGGTTTAATGTCTGTCTGTC
>KZ652779.1:64798-82317 GCA_001010745.2 Gerris buenoi | reverse complement strand
GGTGCATCTCAGCGTTTGAGACAACTGGACACATTTTGGAGTTTCTACACCTAATATTTCCAAGATGGCGGCCCGGCCAATATGGCGGATGACTAAAAAAAAGTTTTTAGTTACCGTGGAATGATGTGAAATATATATTTCATGGGATAAAAAAACTCTTGTTTTTAAGAAAAAAAGAAATAGTATTTTTAACTTCTTGCAAAAACGAGCCCGGAGAAGAAGGGAAAGAATATGTTCAATAATACAGAAAGAATATTATAAACCCTCAAGACAAAGTTTCCGGGAGCAAAAAGTTAAAACTTAATAAGGAACTTACATAATCCTCAAAAATGAACTCTTTAAAAAAAAAAAAAAGTTTTTATTTTTTTAACAAACAAATGCTTAAGAAAGTAGACACAATTAGGGTAAATGTTCGTAACAAACGTTCGTTCCCGGAAATCCCCAAGATGGTCGTTATATTATTTTTTTGTTATGGCAAGACAGTGAGCCTTAAGACGCTTGCTAAGTAAAAAGAAGTTGTTTTTAGATTGTAGCAGTCTCCTTAATTACAATATATTGTTATTTTTGTTCTTCATACCGTACTTTTTGTCTTGCTCCTTTACATGGGTGTATCACTAATTGAAGAGGGTCCCTCAAGCTTCTTTATACTACAAAAAAACTGTAAAGCCAACCTTAAAAAGCACGGTCTAAGCAAGAAAAAATTAAGTTCTCTTTAATAATGTGGTGATATGATAAATATAGAGGAAATGGAAGTTTCCTTTGGATGGAAGACTTTTGATAGATATATGAAAAGCCTGGATGGATGCAGCCACCCAGAACACTATAGATATCTAGGTCGTGTCTCTTCCATTTCCTGTAGATATTTTTTAGCGCCACTTCACTTCTTGCTCGAAATCACACTTTTGTTAGACAGTAATCAAATTTCCGCCTTCACAAAATACATAATATGAAAATAAAAAAAATTGGTTAAACTCCCGTCTTTAACAATATGCAGGGTTCACCCTTAAAAAAAGCTTGCATACGAGTCTGAAAGACAGAGAGACGTTTCATGTAACTTTGCAATTATAATAAGTAAATTATTAATTATAATGACTTTACAATTATAATGAAGAAGCCAAGGGAGAATAAAGAACGAGGGAGAAAAAACATTGTGATAGAGACAGAGATAAGGGAGGCTTTGAGAAGTGCTCAACTCGGAGATCAAAATTGGCGCTGGGTTTATAGGGCTCGAGTGGGGGAGACCCGAAAATACCCGAACTACATGTCGTGTCGTAGGTTATCTTCAAGTCCGCCTAGTCTCTAGCCTAGTGCAATTACGACTACCTCCTGCGAGTACCTACTTCCCTGGTACCAGTGGAACTCTATTCGGCTCTACGAAGCGCGGCAGGGGAGGCCCCTACAGTTGGAGACTGGATTGCAGACCTCCTATAGCTTCCTAACTCTCTGTTACTTTTTCTCTGAGTTTTTAAGAAAAATAACGCTTTTTGAGTTATGTCCCATAGCCTAAACATGAAATGTCAAAAAAAGAAGTTATTTATGCACCAAGGGATTAAAGTAGATTTTCTATTGTACAAGACACTCATAGATAATAATTGCGATTTTGGTTCTTTTTTCGGTCCCAATGCAGGAAATAGTTTTTCATTATCTGACCTTCGTCTGTTGTTCAAGTTGAGATGTGAGCTGATTATTTTAAATAAAGAGCCATGGATAAAGAGGGAGCCAGATGTAGAATACTTTCTTATGTGTAGCCTTGGTAAGGACAAAGTCTTTTCCATTTCTTTACCATGTGCCCAGCTTATTCAAATATCAGAGAACAAATTTTTGGACATTTAACTATCTCTGAATATCTCGTAGTTAAGAAATTATCTGATCCCAACAGCATCAGACTAGTTTTGAATTTTGTTAGACAAGCTTTCTCTATTCTTAATGTGGAAACAGGTATCCAATGTAATCATCTCTTATATTACTAGTGATACGGCGCTTAAAGAACTCGCGTAGAATTGTGGTCATGTATCAGCTTTACTACTGTACCGTTCTCAAATTTGCGACCAGGATAATTTATACCTGAAAACCTGATTTATTGAATTAGAAAAGAGAAGTAAAATTATTTAATCTATCACACCATATAAATATTAACTTACTTTTGAACACCCTCATCTCCTCAGAGGAAGAAAGGGGTAGAGGGAGCAATGCGAGTTCAAAAGTGGTTCATTATGTGAGCCCCATATATTAGCGCTCCAAGCGGCAGTTTGGTGAAACAGTATCGATATCTCGATAAAAACACGAAATTTATCTGATATTGATATCAGCTGATTAGGATAATAATATAGGTGACATAAGTGATATTTTCATTTTAAATACAGTTTTCTTTATAAATACAAAAGTACTTTAATGTCTGTTGTTAATAATCTAAAGGCAATTAAGTTGTTAATAACATGTAACAGTTCCTAGATAACCTTATGCAATCTTATATAATCATATAAGATAAATAAAAATCGTCTTCTAAAGCAATCAAATCTCATCAGATTTGTCTTCTTACACATTTGAATAGTTACTCAGTTAGGAACAGTGTTAATTCCAACACATTCAGAAGAAAGTATCGGTGAACATAAGTTAACAGTCAACTGCTGTGAACTTAGAATCAAAACGGATTCATCTTGCATTACTAAACCGGATATTTTTGATGACGGTGGACAAATATTGGATATCAATAAAGATTTACCAATTGAGCAATACAATAAGGTTCTAACATTACTTAATAAATTCAAAGATGTTTTTGCTAAAAATGAATTTGATTTATCGCCGGCAAACCTAGATCCTTATAAAATTGAAATGACATCCCATGAACCAGTTTCTTCACCACCTTATAAATTAAGTTCATTGGAAAGAACTGAGCTTGATAAATACATAGATGAATTATTAAATGCAAAAATAATCAGTCCTTCTCAAAGTCCATACAGCTCACCGGCTTTCGTAGTTCAAAAGCCAGGAGGTAAAGGCTACCGTATGGTTGTGAATTATCAAAAACTCAATAAATTAGTAATATCGGATAAATACCCTCTGCCTAGAATTGATACAATTTTAGATATATTATCTGGACAGCATTTCTTCTCTGTCTTGGACATTAATCAGGCCTTTTTCCAACAACCGATACGAGAGGAAGATAGAACTTACACTGCGTTTATTTGTCATAGAGGACTTTTTGAATATTGCGTAGTACCCCAAGGTTTTAAAAACAGTTCTGCTAGTTTTCAAAGATCTATGAATAAGATTTTTGCTTCTCAATTATATACAGAACTACTCATCTATATAGACGATTTAATATCTTTTTCTACGTCTTTTGACAGTGCTTTAAATAATCTAGAAAGAACACTAGAACATGTCAGAAAATGTGGTATCAAATTAAAATCTAGTAAATGTCATTTCTTTTATAATGAAATTAAAATTTTGGGACACCAAATATCGCAAAGCAGTATATCTCCATTACAGGATAATATTTTATCTGTAATGCGATTTCCAAGGCCAACTAGTATTAAGGCAGTAAAATCGTTTCTTGGGCTAACAAGTTACTATAGAAAATTCATTTTTCAATATACAGAACTGGCCAACCCATTAATAGAGTTATCTAAACAGGAACCTCATAACTTTAAATGGACCGATAAAGAAGAAGAAGCCTTTGAAAATCTGAAACAAAAATTAGTTAAACCACCTGTTCTTAACCATTATAGAGAAGATCGCCAAACGATCGTTTTGACAGATGCCTCTAAGCTAGGTATCGGCGGAATATTATGTCAACAAGACGAGGATAATAAGATCCACCCAATAGCCTACTTGAGTAAAAAACTAACACCCCAGCAACAGAGATGGACTACATCAGAGATAGAATTGTTATCCATCGTATATTGCCTTAACTACTGGAGACCTTATGTTTTTGGTAAACGTGTCATAGTATATAATGACCATATCAGCTTAAAATACTACAATAACATTAAAAATGTTAATTCTCGTCTCAATAAATTAGCAATTAAACTAGTAGATTATGATTTTGATCTACGTCATAAACCTGGTTCTTTAATGAAACCAGTAGATACGTTGTCAAGATATCCATCTGACAATCAAGAACTATACCCCGAAGATATCCAAGTAAATGAAATACAACTTACTAATATCCAGGTTCAACAAAAGCAGGATCCATACCTCAAAGGTATATACTTAGCATTAATTAATAATGAAAGTGACCAAAAACTAATACGCCGATCTAGACGATACATTATTGATCAAGATGACATCCTACAATATAAAACCCTAACTAAAGAAGGAAGAACTCTTCGTTTAGCTGTGCCTGAATCTCTTCAACAAGATTTAATACGAATATATCACGAATCGATCACTTCAGGAGGACACCAGGGTATAACAAAAACCTATATGAAGCTTGCACAGCGATACCACTGGCCTAACATGACTCGAGACGTTCTGACATTTGTATCTTCTTGTGACAAGTGCCAGAAGAATAAAAAAAGTAAGAAGTTACCACAAGGTAACCTACAACCAATACCAATACCGTCCTCGAAACCTTGGTCTCACATAATCCTTGATTACTTAGGCCCATTGAAGCCAGCTTATAATAAAAAATACATTATAATAGCCACATGTGTTACTACAAGATTTGTTGTGGCAAAGGCTGTAGCCCGAGCTGACGCAAAAACAACGGCTAACTTTATATTGGAAACAATTAATCGATTTGGTGCACCACGAATTATTTCTTCGGATCGTGGCAGTCATTTTATAGCGACTGCAGTTCGGCAATTAACACAGGCATTAGGAATCGATCAAAGATTCAGTTCTGCTTACAACCCAGCTGCGCAGGGCTTAGTCGAAAGGTTCAACCACACAGTCTGTGAACTTATCAGTTCCTTTATCAACGACTCTCACAATAATTGGCCATTAATACTACATCATGTCGTCTTCTTGCACAATACCAGCCAACAAGCATCACTTAAATATGAACCGTTCTACCTGATGCACGGCTACCACGCTACGACCATTGATGACGTTGCCATTCTGCCCTCTCAACCGGATCACGATGTACTACTTGAACTGAAAACATTGCACTCTATTCGAGAGAGATTACCTCAAATTCTTCAGAAGGTCCAAGCGAAACAAAAACAACGTTATGACCTTCGTCATTCTTTATATAACTTTCAAATTAATGACCTTGTTTTAGTAGAATCACATCAATTCCCGGATCATTTGTGTAAAAAATTTTGTCCTAAATACACAGGACCATGGAGAATTGTTAGAAAATTAAATGATGTAACGTATTTAATCGAAATACTGAAGTATGGTAAGCTCACAGAGGAGCCCATACATGTTAATCGCATTAAACTGTATCACAGTCTTTAAGACGTTGTTATAAAATTATTCTTTTATTCTTTAATTATTTTTAATTTTTTTTATCAAATCAGTATTTACTTTAAAAGATTTTTTTTATTAATAATAAATCATATTATATAGATAAATAAAGTGTAACAATACTTTAAACAAAAGAGTTTTCCAATGAGATAAATAATTAATGCTTATAAGCTATTAAAAAATAAAAAAAAAAAAAAAGTTTAAAATTGTTATAAAATTTAAATTACTGAACTGGACTAAATAAATAAGTTTAAAAATATTGTAAAATTTAAATTGCTGAACAGGATTATAAATTATTATAGGAGATTTTTTTTTTTAAAAAGATGTTTTTGTTTATTTTCTTTTTAGTAGAGCATAGTTTATTAAGGCTCATCTGGTAAATGAACTGGTCATTCATTTCTCATATGGGACTTCTAAACTATTTGTGTCTTAGATATGAACCGACCATTCATATTTCTGACTCCTCAGTTATTTTTATAATTTTTTTTGTAATGTAATTTTATTTTAATTTTTTTATGAACTTTGTTAAAATTCGAGCCGAATTTTAAAATTAAGCAGGGAGGTGTCACGTGGTTGTAAAGTAAAGAGTAGGGATGTAAGGAGTGGGGGTTCCCTTACCTAGCACCCACACTCTCTCTCTCTATTAAACCTTCGAGGAGGCAACATGTCCAGATTCTATCACAAATATATATATTAAGGTTATGTACCAATTTGATAATTTATTAAATATTATATGTTTCTTTTAAATGTGTATTGTTTTGTTTAATCATTCCTTTAAACCCAACAAGTGGTTGTCGACCAAATTATTCTACGTCACACAACGCACACAGAGATTTCATCTTGGTATGTCCATCGATCGACAGGACTTCGTCGAGTTGACAGGACTTCATATCTATGAGTAGATTGTGGTGAGATAAAAAATCAGCTCCGAGGATAGGAGATGACACATCCGCAACGATGAAACTCCACGAGTGGTTTAGACGCATATTCAGTTTTACCGTGAGGATCGTTTCACCGAAGGTACGAATACCAGTTCCATTTACAGCGAAGAGTCTGTAAGCAGGATTGGGTTTTTTTCTTTTGCGTCCTGTTCGCTGGAATCATCGAAAGGTCAGCACCTGTGTCGATTAGGTACCTCCAACCTGTGGTTTTGTCGGTTATCCAGAGGCGGCTTGATGTCGAGCCCTGTTCCTTTACCGCCGAGAGAGCAGAGCTCCCTAGTTTCCCGACATTTTACATGGTTGGATGCACTTTCTAGCTTCCTTACCAAATGAAACCAGCAAATCTCCGGTTTACTATCAGGCATCTGCGGGTTTGTCCGGTTTTTCTGTTTGAAACTACCTCGCGACCGTGAACGTGAACGGTAACGGTTTTGACCACGTACGATTTTAGCCAGTTCGTTAACCTGTTGGGTGAGTCCAGAAACTTCGGCTCCCAGGTCGTTTGATGAAGGTGTTTCTGAAGTTGAAGCAACGCTTGCGGTGGAAATTTGGTTATCTATCACTTCCATGATTTTATCTGCAAGCAGAGAAAGCTTCGACAGGTCGGCTTCGTCAGACACTGACAATATGGCTTGCACGTTAGATGGTATGCGTTGAAGCCACAGGGATCTAAGAAACTGGTCGTTGACTCTAGACTTTGCTAGTTCTCGCGTCCGTCTTAATAGATGGCTGGGTTTACTATCGCTTAATTCTACTGCTGTCAATAGTTGCCTTATTTGCCTCTCTTTAAAGTCAGAAAAGGCGTCAATAATCCTCTTCTTTAAAGCTTCGTATGCTCCGTGCGGTGGCGGGGAAGCTACTAGATCAGAGACATGATCTAAAATCTCCATCTCGAGGGCTCCAACTATATAATACAATTTTTTTTTTTTGGTCAACAGTTACACTGTGCCTCGAGTTGGATAAGCCAAAGGTGAGGTTTGGTTTTCCAGAATAGCGGTATTTTGATTGCAACTCTATTGATAGCAGTGGGTTGTTCTGACGGAGGTGTATCGTCATTTCCTGGATTTTGACTTGGAACTAACGTTGACTTGTTTGGCATCTTGGATTTTCTCGACAAGGCCGTAGGAATTGTTGAGTTCCGTAAAAAAATTTAAAATTACGAATTTGTTTGACAGTAAGTCAGTTAAAATAAAATATCGTTTTGTACTTAGGTACGATCGTAAAAGTACGCGTCTTCTCTTGGTAAGTCAAAGGGTCACCACTTATAGGTACTACACTTTGGATGAAAAACTATTTTTATTTCACAAAGAGATTAGTACACTATAAAAAAAAATCCAAAAAATCGAAAAACCAAAAAAACTGAATTAAAATTGAATTTGAAGTTGACAAAAAAAAAAAAAAAAAAAAAAATCACAATAAAATAATAATATTTTACTTACTACTATAATAATTTAAGTTATTTTTCAAAAAATACATGAATATTTAGCAGAATATTACGCTTAAAGATAATAAAAATTAACAATTTGGGAGGGTTTCTACCTGCGATAAGAAACCTTTTTGTAGTAACATTTTCATTTTGTGTTTATATTTTTCATTTTAAAACAAGATATTATTTCATTTCCAAAAAAAGAAAAAAGAAAAAAACCATCCCTCTAATTTTATGGAAAGTTTAGAATNTGTTTTTTTTTTTTTTCGACGCCGTGAGGGGTATCATATGAAATGGTACGTGGAGCTGATTACAAAAATGTATAATTCTTTCAGGCAGGAAAATGTGAATTACCTGCTAAGGTGTAACCGAAGCAGGTAATATTTAAACGAGTCAGGAATGTTTCCTTTGCTGCATAGTTACATACAATATTTTTATCTACTAACGGCAGAAAAATCACACTAATTATTATGTTCTTTTTAAAATTAAAAAAAATTTAAAGATATTAAAGTTGTAAAAAAACAAAACTTAGATTCACCGAGAAAACAATACAAAGGCAAAACGAATTCAGTGTTGCCACTTTCTTTATTAACATTTGTTATTTATTTCAGTTTTTAGTATATTTTTTTTTCTTTTTTAAAAAAAAAAAAAAAAAAAAAAAAAAAAAAAAAAAAAAAAAAAAAAAAAATCTGAGTGACATGACTTGAGTTAATCATGTCACTACAAGATTAATATGAGTAGGTTTAAAAAAAATCTGTCAGCACAATCTTGATATGGATCTACTCCTTCTGGGAGACAATGGAAATGCTGACTAGGAACTTTTATTACATGTACATCTGGGATCTTACAGTTGAGTCTGAATGTCCCTATAATGGACATTTCATATGTCAGTAACAGGTGGTTAAAAAAATTTGGAAAATTACTGAGTCATATAGGGGTCAACAGGAATTGACACTCTAAAATAAACAATTTACAATGAACAGAAAAAATTGGGTGCAAAAGGGTTAACGCATTTAGAGTAGTCAAGGTTGCAGAGCCCCATGAAATTATTTCATAACTAAGAAGCGAGTTAACCAATGCAAATTAGATGACTTTTAATTGCTTTACATTGAGGATCGTTCTGATTAAGGATGATATTGTCTGTCTAAGTCTCTTAGTTAATAACGTAATTTGAGGTTTCCAAGTTAAAGTTTTATCTATTGCAATGCCTAAATATTTGTGATGGTGTCCACTGGTATAATTTGTGGGCATGCACACTTTACCGGGTAAGTCGAGTCACAATTGTCTGTGTGCAGTCTTATAGTAGTATCAGGAGTCAGCAGCCCTGTCATGGTGAATGAATAATCAGTTTAGCTGTGTCAGTGTTTAAAGTCAGTTTGAATTAGACACGACTCGTTCAGAGGGTAAAAACGGAATGAATATATTTATCACTCAAGTTAACAAGTAATTTAACGTGACATGAACATACACAAGTACGTAAAACACACAAACGTCAAGCAGCTATTCAGCATTGAGCCTCCTAATACTGATATGATCGTTTTCTTTTTGGAGTGTCTATAATAATTGGGATTTCCTCAGCGGATGTGACTCATCCAATCATTTTAATTGACAGAATAAAAATAGCCGCAAACAGTGGAAAATAATCGTAAATAGTTTGAGAAGACTTAATCCCTCCAGACAAACTTGCCCTTCCCGTTGGACTGATATAGAACATGAGCGGGTGTGTTTTTCCTTCACGTTCACAGTGGTGAGTTACTTTAAAGAGGTTCCTTGTGTATTTGTCGGATGGGGTTGAAAGAGACTCGGTATCTAATGGAGTAAAATTAGCCTAGGTCTTGATCATTCCTGAGAGCATTTTCCGACATAAAACTAAGGTGTCGGTTGCTTTCACGTGCTGTTGATCATTCCCAAGAGCATATTCAGACGGTAAAATATTTTAAAAAGGTTCCTTGTTTATTTGTTGGAAATATTTGCACGAGACTCGGTATCTAATGGAGTAAAATTGCCTAGGTCTTGATCATTCCCGAGAGCTTTTTCAGACATGTAAGCCAAGATGTCGGTTGCCTTTACGTTCCGTTGATAATTCCTAAGAGCATATACAGACGGTAAAATACTTTAGAAAGGTTCCTTGTTTATTTGTTGAAAATGGTTGCACGAGACGCGGTATCTAATGGAGTAAAATTGCCTAGGTCTTGATCATTCCCGAGAGCTTTTTCAGACATGTAAGCCAAGATGTCGGTTGCCTTTACGTTCCGTTGATAATTCCTAAGAGCATATACAGACGGTAAAATACTTTAGAAAGGTTCCTTGTTTATTTGTTGAAAATGGTTGCACGAGACGCGGTATCTAATGGAGTAAAATTGCCTAGGTCTTGATCATTCCCGAGAGCTTTTTCAGACATGTAAGCCAAGATGTCGGTTGCCTTTACGTTCCGTTGATAATTCCTAAGAGCATATACAGACGGTAAAATACTTTAGAAAGGTTCCTTGTTTATTTGTTGAAAATGGTTGCACGAGACGCGGTATCTAATGGAGTAAAATTGCCTAGGTCTTGATCATTCCCGAGAGCTTTTTCAGACATGTAAGCCAAGATGTCGGTTGCCTTTACGTTCCGTTGATAATTCCTAAGAGCATATACAGACGGTAAAATACTTTAGAAAGGTTCCTTGTTTATTTGTTGAAAATGGTTGCACGAGACGCGGTATCTAATGGAGTAAAATTGCCTAGGTCTTGATCATTCCCGAGAGCTTTTTCAGACATGTAAGCCAAGATGTCGGTTGCCTTTACGTTCCGTTGATAATTCCTAAGAGCATATACAGACGGTAAAATACTTTAGAAAGGTTCCTTGTTTATTTGTTGAAAATGGTTGCACGAGACGCGGTATCTAATGGAGTAAAATTGCCTAGGTCTTGATCATTCCCGAGAGCTTTTTCAGACATGTAAGCCAAGATGTCGGTTGCCTTTACGTTCCGTTGATAATTCCTAAGAGCATATACAGACGGTAAAATACTTTAGAAAGGTTCCTTGTTTATTTGTTGAAAATGGTTGCACGAGACGCGGTATCTAATGGAGTAAAATTGCCTAGGTCTTGATCATTCCCGAGAGCTTTTTCAGACATGTAAGCCAAGATGTCGGTTGCCTTTACGTTCCGTTGATAATTCCTAAGAGCATATACAGACGGTAAAATACTTTAGAAAGGTTCCTTGTTTATTTGTTGAAAATGGTTGCACGAGACGCGGTATCTAATGGAGTAAAATTGCCTAGGTCTTGATCATTCCCGAGAGCTTTTTCAGACATGTAAGCCAAGATGTCGGTTGCCTTTACGTTCCGTTGATAATTCCTAAGAGCATATACAGACGGTAAAATACTTTAGAAAGGTTCCTTGTTTATTTGTTGAAAATGGTTGCACGAGACGCGGTATCTAATGGAGTAAAATTGCCTAGGTCTTGATCATTCCCGAGAGCTTTTTCAGACATGTAAGCCAAGATGTCGGTTGCCTTTACGTTCCGTTGATAATTCCTAAGAGCATATACAGACGGTAAAATACTTTAGAAAGGTTCCTTGTTTATTTGTTGAAAATGGTTGCACGAGACGCGGTATCTAATGGAGTAAAATTGCCTAGGTCTTGATCATTCCCGAGAGCTTTTTCAGACATGTAAGCCAAGATGTCGGTTGCCTTTACGTTCCGTTGATAATTCCTAAGAGCATATACAGACGGTAAAATACTTTAGAAAGGTTCCTTGTTTATTTGTTGAAAATGGTTGCACGAGACGCGGTATCTAATGGAGTAAAATTGCCTAGGTCTTGATCATTCCCGAGAGCTTTTTCAGACATGTAAGCCAAGATGTCGGTTGCCTTTACGTTCCGTTGATAATTCCTAAGAGCATATACAGACGGTAAAATACTTTAGAAAGGTTCCTTGTTTATTTGNATATATATTCTGCTGGAAAGTGGGCGGCTCATCAAGAAGCGGGGTCATAATCCAGCCGCAGGCAAATTACATTACCTCTGGCTTCACAATCATACCTTCATTTTTTCTTTAACCGAGGAGACTAGGCTTTCCCTCACACTGTCATTTTCCGAACCAAGCCACCTCTCCTATAAATTCCTTTCCCTTGGAAGTAGAGTTTTTCATCATTCCCGCATCATATATGATTTCCAGGGGTGAAGCAGAACATCTGTGGACCGGGTTGGAGAGGCGGAAGGGGGAAAATTCGTCGGTTCTTGAATTTTTCTGATACGTGGGGTAGTTTGCCCACACCTATCGATTTAGTTTTCTCTCTCTTCGGGGAGAAAAAGAAGGGAGGTTGCAGTCAGCGATAACACAACCACCGCTTTGTTATCATTTCCTTGAAGAGAATTCAGAATTCTTCGAGATATAAATGAATTAACTATGGTCGATTCCGTTTCATCACTTTCTCTTTAATCGTGTCGAAAGAAAATAATCGAGGCTAATCACTGTCGCGAACCAAACATTTTATGCACCCCAGAAGGGTAAAAAAAAAAGTATTATTGGTTACCAAAACCACACCTAACAAATGGGATTTTGTAAGCATTTGTAAAATGTGAAGGTAATTTTTCTTTTTACACCTACCCCTTGCGTTCCTAATAAGTACTTTTTTTTTTTTTTTTTTTTGCTTCCGAGCTTACTGAAGGTAACGGAAGTAAGCTCATTTAATCATTTTACCAATGCTCATCATGAACGAGTACGTTGGACAACGTTATCTGTTCAAGCGTTCACAAGCAACTGTCGCGTAAACGTGAGGTTCAAATTTGAAATTAGAATTTTAGGTCGGGAAAAAAATGTAACTGTATCTATTCAATGAAACAGTTTTTTTTTTTTTTTTTTGCAGATGAGAGGGTATGTTAGCGAGACGCTGTCAAATAAAACATATTGTGAAGGTTTGTGCTAACGTTTCGCTAAATTTATTACCATCATCAGAGCAAGAAAAACTAAGGTTTAAAATAAAATAATACAAAAAGGCGAGGTTGACTCAACGACATGTTATACATTATACAGGAATGAATGGAAGTCTGGATGAAAAACTAGAAACTAGGAGAGGGTAAGGTGTCTTTTCATTCACACTTCCATTCCTTTATAACGTGTCTTAGCGTCAACCTCACCTTTTCGTATTATTTTATTTTAAAACTTGGTTTTTCTAGCTCTGATGATGCTAATAAATTTAGCGAAACGTTAGCATATACCTTCCCACATTCTTTGTTTGACAGCACTACGCTAACATACCCTCTCATTTATATATACTTGAACTTTCACAAATTTTCTCAATCATTTTTTGCAGATAAAAATTGTTTAGTAAAACCAACAGCGCGCCGCTATGAAGTTTTAATAATCGCTAAAACTATTTATAATTTTTACAGAATAGACAATATAACAATAATTACATATCTAAAGATAATGAAAACTAGGGGTCTTTACCCCCTACTCTCTTCGCTCAACAACCCCGGAAAAGCAACAACCGCTACCACGTCGAGGCGCTCTAGAGTGAAGCATTAAAATTGATCTCATGTTTCTTTTCAATGATGACTAAAATACACAAGCTGTAAAACATGACGTTAGCTATGTATGTAAATAAAGTACAAATGAAAGTACAAGTGAATAGATACATAACTATTGCGATTTTTGTAATTCATCAATAACTAAACTTTAATTCGGTGAAAACGAACCTTTTCCCATTATATTCATCTTTATTGCGGTAAAAAAAAAAAAAAAAATAGNGAATGATAAATAATCAGAAATATGTTTTTTAAGGAGAATTGTTAAAGGTTAGTGGAATGTTGTTTTTGTTTATTTATTATTTAATGTGAAATGATGTTTACATGTTATATGAGTTTTAAATATGTATAGATATAAGAAATTAAAATTTAAATCTTCTTTTAGGCCTGAAGATGCCTCAAAGGAGGCGAAATATTGCCAATATGAGATAGCGTGCCTAAATGAATATTCATAATATAAAGAAAGTGATTAGGTAGAAAACCACAAATAATCTAATTTCTGAAAAAATCTTAAGCGTATATTATAAATGCGTGGCCACCATATTTCCCTCTTGCTTTATTAAATTATAATAATCAACATGAGTTAATATTAAATGAGTAGATATCGGAATAATATATTAGATATTAAAAATAGAGGAATTAGATATTAAAATAAATGAAAAATAGGAGTCCCCCCCCCCCTTCCTTCTTTTTTTAAGTTATTTATTGGGATAAGTAACGAAACATATTTGTAGATACAGGATTTGATATTTTTTTGAGCATATCGTGTATTATGATCTATTATAGAAAAGGGGACGCAAAAAAGGGGGAACCTTTTCTATGAGAGTACCTACGTAGAATTATTTTATTACGAGGTTCCATGTAGTTTTTAGGGTCCCTAGGCAAAACCAAGGAACCTAATATTTTGCTGCATTTTCCTCCGTCCGTCGCCTGCTCTCACGGCTACACATTTCCTGTGATGACTTTGAATTTGGCATGTATATATGTCTTGTACCTACCCACAAATGTTAAAAATATAGCGACAATAAAATTATTTTTCAAAAAAAATTAGGGTAACAAAACTTAAGGGTTTATTTATTTTTTTTTTTTTTCGACGCCGTGAGGGGTATCATATGAAATGGTACGTGGAGCTGATTACAAAAATGTATAATTCTTTCAGGCAGGAAAATGTGAATTACCTGCTAAGGTGTAACCGAAGCAGGTAATATTTAAACGAGTCAGGAATGTTTCCTTTGCTGCATAGTTACATACAATATTTTTATCTACTAACGGCAGAAAAATCACACTAATTATTATGTTCTTTTTAAAATTAAAAAAAATTTAAAGATATTAAAGTTGTAAAAAAACAAAACTTAGATTCACCGAGAAAACAATACAAAGGCAAAACGAATTCAGTGTTGCCACTTTCTTTATTAACATTTGTTATTTATTTCAGTTTTTAGTATATTTTTTTTTCTTTTTTAAAAAAAAAAAAAAAAAAATCACAATAAAATAATAATATTTTACTTACTACTATAATAATTTAAGTTATTTTTCAAAAAATACATGAATATTTAGCAGAATATTACGCTTAAAGATAATAAAAATTAACAATTTGGGAGGGTTTCTACCTGCGATAAGAAACCTTTTTGTAGTAACATTTTCATTTTGTGTTTATATTTTTCATTTTAAAACAAGATATTATTTCATTTCCAAAAAAAGAAAAAAGAAAAAAACCATCCCTCTAATTTTATGGAAAGTTTAGAATGAGCTGTATGAGTGTATTATGAGCTGTATGTAATATTTTTTAGACGATCCGTAAGAAACAAATGTACTCGTAATTGAATAAAACCGTATTTTTCTTGGAAGCTTATTCAATTTGAATAAAGCGGGATCTACACGTATCGTGTAGACTTTATTTTATTTTATTTGTTCTGAAGTTAAGTCTTCATCTCACATCTTGATGATAACTCGAAATTATATATAAACATGGATGTGAACTCTTTCTTTTGGAAATTTTAAACTAATTACTTCCATGAAAATGGAAATATGGTGATACCCTCCAAAACGTGATTCCGAAATCTCTATGAAGGAGGGGTCTTTTGAACCCGGGGGTATCATAGAAATCCGTTTCATATACATGTATGTCTGTGCGTACGTATGTATATATGTATTTATGTACGTACGTACGTACGTTCGTTCGGAACTTTAAACCTCTATAACATTGCTTCAAGAAATCGTATTGAGATGCGGTTTGCGGCATTTTTTAGAACTTTTGTCGGCAAAACTGATGGCACAAACCACATCATCGGCGTTTAGGAGCTACAGTCACTTAAGCACGAAATCGGTCTGTCGACGATAACTTTAGTAGGCTTTATTTGATTTTAATTTCCTTTAGGGTACATATGTGTCCTATATAGTAAATTGTACCTATACTTTTTGAGCACAATCGGACAAGCGGTTTGGGAGATATTGCCATTTTAGTGTTTTTTAAGGTTTTTTTTTGGAACCAAATTGCGGGTAAACTGTAGGTCATATCGAAAAGTGGATAGCATCAACGGTAATTGATTTTAAAAGATCTACAACTTTGGTCCTATGACTTTTTGTCGTAGGACCATCCCTTCTACCTTAAATAGGGACATATTTTTATTTTTTAAAAATTTTTGACTTTGAGCTCTTATATCATGTGCAATAATTGAGCGATTTAATTTCTGATTGAGGTGCTGAAACTGCACATTAATTCCCTTTAAAACGCGTATTTATTATTGTAATTTTTTGTAGTACTTAAAAAGAAGAATCGAAATTTAAAAGTTAAAAAAATACCGTGTTATTTACTTTGTAAACAATCCTTTTTAACAGCTGATTTTTAACTATTTTATTATTATATTCTCATATTCTATAGTAAATAACAAGTATAAAGAAAATATAAACAAACATTGAATAATAAAGTTATAAAGGATAAAAAGTAATCAATTTGTTCTGTTTTCGCATAAACTCTCCTTGAACTCTAGATGTAAACAAACCTCCTTTCTTTTACTTCAGTTTAGCTCTAAACATCGGAACGGATCACATATTATTCTCTAATCTTTTTACATACTACCGAAATTTATTAGGGTAATATATATATTTTTTTATGTTAAATATAAATTATTTATTGTGTTTATTATCATTATTAGTTTTGTTGCAAAGCTATAATCAATAGCTGCTTGTACGATGTATAGTTTATACAGAGTTATCTCTTGCTCACGTATTGACACGGCAACATTTCATGGAAGTCATGTGTGGGATTTCCACACCGGTACTTTATATAATTGATTCGAGGAAACAATGTATCCAAATATGTAGTTACTAAGTATGGTTCTATTTTCAGAGCAAGCATGGTTCTCAAAGAGGTAACTCAACAGAACATAGATGATCATTGATCATATCAATTGATCATATCGGTAACAAAACTCACGCTAGGCTGTCCGTTTCTTTTCAGAGAAAATTCACTGTTTAATATAAATGATCACATCGAGCCAACTGCCCAATTGCCACTGTGCAGTAATCACTAAATTAATACTCTGTAAAAGAAAAAGATTAATAAATAATATCATATTTAAAAATAAAATAAAACACGCTTTTATAAAGAATGTACTAAAAATTAAAAAATAATTACTTTTTCCTACTAGTGGCAGCAAAATTACGCATTATTGAACTTTTTTTAGGCAAGAAAATGCAATTTCTCTGAGGTTTAATGAAAACTTTACAATACGCAGCAAAATGCGATTTTGCTGCCTAGGCGGCAAAATCGTGTTTTGCTGAGGATTTTTCCAGGCTAAGCCACGCCCACATTCTCCGCTTCAAATAAATAATCAAACAAACTCTTGTTTTATAAAACCTTTAACCTAAATTATTTGAACAATTTACCTTAAACATATTTTAAATTTATAAAAATAAGGTTTATAAATACTTATAATAGATTATATTTATAAAATAGAATGGAGTAAAAAGATAAAAATGAAATAAAAATGTTATAGAAAGAGTAGTTCTTAAAATAATCGTAAATAATTAAATTAGTGGCAACACTGCAGCTCGTCTATTATCATCATTTTGTTTTGATTTACAGTATTTCTGTCAATTCATTTTTTATAATTTTAACATTTGATATTGTTGCTTGTTATATTTTTGTTTTTTTAAATTTAAGTAGTTCAATAACAGTATTTGATAAGTAAGTAAATATTATGAAATAAATATTATTTATAGGAA
>KZ652779.1:23600-33654 GCA_001010745.2 Gerris buenoi | reverse complement strand
CTCTTCCATTGAAATCGCCCATCACAACTATTTCTCCTTTGCTCTCATCTACCGCATTCTGTAGAGTTTCATAAAATCTATCTTTATTTTCTATTAAATCATCTTCATTGGGTGCATATACTGCGACAATTGTCATGCATCGCTTGCTTAGATTGTGTTGTTCTTTAAGTGTAATTGTCATAATGCGTTCATTAATAAACTTCCAGTCTGTTAAGAGCTTTTTTGTAGCTTCGTCTATAAGAATAGCTACTCCTCCTTTTGCCCTGTTTTCTATGGGTACTCCTGAGAACAGTAATGAATACCCTTTCTCCAGTTGCAAAAGTCCTTGACCTTTCTTTTTAGTCTCAGTTAAACCTGTTATACTTACTCCTGCTTTTTAAATTTCATTGACAAGCTCCACTTCTTTTCCTGTGAGTCCTCGTACATTCCAGGTTGCGATTGATGAAGTCCTGTTTCCAGGCCAAGTCAGTTTCCGATTGTTCCGTCCGGCTGATTCTTTTTGTTTACATTTAATCTGATAGTTTTGGGTATATTTGGGGATTGGCCCATAGTATCCTAGCACAGTGGAGGGTCTGCCCCCTAAAGCCCCTGTGCGGGCTCTCCTCTGCCTTCAGTGTTCTGATGGACTGAACCAGTGTACTCCCTGAGAAGAGGTCTCAGACTGCAGAGGATTTCCCACCTCCCTTTTCAACCGGGCTTGGGACCGGCTTTGGCGGAGTTAACTGAATATATTGAATAAATAGTAAAGATAAGCTAGATGCAATCAAGGTACAAACTCGCCTACTCCCGGAAAGACAGTATGTGTTTGGCTCTCGCCCGCTACTCATCTCATTATATTTTATATTTAAAATACATAGTTACATATGATATTACTAGTTTTATTTTATTAAAACACAACACTCGAGGTACCAGTTTAGTCAGTAATTCACACTGGATTTCATTAATTTTGCCATGCAACATGTCAGGGAGATAGGTCGAGTGTGGAGGGGGCGGTGGCGTAATGCTTGACGAAGATGGTCGCCATCTCCAACTCGCTGGTGTGTACCTGACCATCGACTTTAAGTATGGGACTCGGCGAAGGGACATGCTTGCCTGCGACGGCCTTCACCTTCAGGCCTTTACTTCCAAGAAGAAAATCCGTCAATGACGCAAATTAAATATAGTCCTATTACACATTAAGTCCTGTAATTATTTATGTTAAAATTTGGTTGTAAAAATTTAATCAGTCCTTCAGATTATTGAAATAAACATGGGAAAAATTATTTAAAAAATATAGATTGCCCCAATTCCCGGTAATGAGGTGTTACTAAAATGTAACACCGGGACCTTATGCCCCCATTTTTATAAAATGGTTTTATAGCAATCCAATGTTCATATTTGGGAAATTTCAATAAAAAACAGTTCTAAATTTAAAAAAAAAAAAAAAATACTTTTAATTTAGTCAGTATTGTCGAAGTCCAATTGCGAAATGTTCTTGTTCTTCTTATATAGAAACCATTCCTTTTGTAAAGTGACATCAAGAAGCCATGTGAAAATCGGCCACCACCATTTCTTACTCCTTACACCAATTCTGTATGTTGAAATATTAGTTTCCATTAGATCGGTCCCTCCCATGCCTTTGTTATACATGGTAACGCAATAAGGACGCTGCACAAGAACATTCTTTTTCATTTCTGTAGTATACATTTTAACTCCAGTGGTTGGGTTTTGTCCAAAACCAGTTGATGCAACTGTGACTACCCCATTATCGCGCCACCTTACAAACGCAATGCTATCTTTCTTCTCAATTATTGTTTCCATTGATCCTCTGGGCAATCGTTTAAATTTTTTTTTGTCAGTCAAATTTGAGTATTTATTTTTAGTCATACGTCTAGGCTTTAGGATTCGGTTTTCCCGGAAAGTCCCTGTTGTATACCCCATGAATTTTAAAAATTTGAAAAGGTAATCCCTGAAATAAATTGTCAAAATAAAAATAAAATGGGAGGGAACGAATTTGTTGTGGTAATTCTAATAACATTGTCACAAATGGAGCCGCCGCTTTTCTAAACAAAACGTTAATGTCATCCCTAATTTTTCGATTTTGCCCTTGATATAGATCAAAATTGAGGCAATAGCCATCTGGCGCATTAACACACCACATCTTAAATCCAAATCTAATCGGTTTATTCTGCAAAAACTGTTTGAGGTTGTTTCCGCAGAAAACTCTAACCATGCTTTTATCGTAATTGAGACACCTACTCAATGGTCTGAAATGGTCCCAATAGTTTTTTTTTAGAATATCCATCAAGGGTCTTATTTTCAGGCCTTATCATTTGAATTGACAAAGTTATTATCTGCGCAATGAACATATCGCATAATATTAAATATTCTATTTCATCTTATTGAGGAAGAGACTAGTTCATTATTAACATCAAGTCCCTGGTCCCAACTCAATTTTTTTGATGGCAGAGTGTTCAGTGTTGTATCCAGTCAATATTAAAAACCCAATGAAACATTTTATCTCCTCTTTTTTTATATTTTGGGGTTCACAATTTTTAAATCGAACATATTTCTCTGTCTCTGCATGTATAAGATTAATTGCTTCATCCGTAAATAATTTTTCAAAAAAATCGACACATGTTAGATTCTCTTCACTCAAACTCTCTGTTTCTTCAGGCCAAATTGCTTGGTTTGTTGTTAAATCCCCATCAATATATTTAGGAAAAGGCTTACCTTAAGCCGTTTCCTGAGCCACTTCTCAATTTTATCAGTAGGGTCAGTTGCTGATGTCGTGGTGGCTGAGCTTGATGGCATGGCTGAATTACTCTCAACTGAAATTGTGTTATCAGATGAGGTGGTTAATTCTCTTTCTTCTTCGTCGTCTATACTATATCACCAAGTCTCACATCGCTAGAAATAACTATCTCAGCAGAAGCCAATAGTTGCCTTCCAGACAAGTGGCGGACATCACCTCCTGCATCTTCATCCCCAGATTCCTCATCTGTTAAAGCTGATGGGTCGGGTGGCTCAGCAAAAACTGCATTGGGATGGATGTTAGCACCATCATCTGAAAGTTGAAGATCCACCGCTTCTTGTAGTGACAAACCTGACCTGTAACACAATGGGGGCATTAAATACCGGTGTTACATTTAAGTAACGCAGAATTAATTAATTACTAAAAAAAAAAACAGACTAATTATAAATATATTTCAGTGATACTTCATAATACTATTCTATTAACATTTAAATTATAAAAAATATCAAGATTTGTGCCAAATAATTAATCATTAGTACTTACTGAAGAAGACTCCGTAAATAGGGCAAGTCAAAAAAACGCTCCATTTTTCTATCTCCTAAAATAGGACCTTCTCTTGGTTTCAATGTATACAGGGTGGCACAAAAGTATGGAAACCCCTGAATAACTCGTCAGAAATGAATTTTTTTGAAAAAAGTTAAATACAAAAGTTTCAGGATTTTTCCATAGCTATTCAATGGTGACCTTGGATTTGACCTTAAACTTGCCCTTCAGGNATATGAATAAACGTTTAAAAAAATGTAGATGTACCAGTGTATTTGTAATTTTTTTAAGATTAAAAACAATTGACTGCTATTGTTAAAGATAGGCGGAAAATTGAAATAATTTATTCATGAAGCTTGATGTAGTCAATGCATAAAATGTATGAAACCGGTTCTACTGGATTTGGGCATTTAGGGTACATATTCTGCAGATTAAAGGCCTGTGCAACTAGGGCTTTCACCACCACGGAAAAAGAGAACGACAAAAAAAAAAAACAGTTTTTTTTGGTTTTTCTACATCTACATGGATATACTGTTTAATTTTGATCTAACAATAATAATTATAAAATAAAATAAAAATCCCACGAGTCTTTCTAATAATAATCGACACTGAGTGATAATAAAAACGCATAAAGCGACGAGGGTCAAGTACCGCAAAGAATTACTGTCGCCGAGAACATTCGGAAACACCTAACATCGTAAGAGACTAAAGAAACAAATCTGTCCCTAACAAAACAACCAAGTCCTTCTCAAGAGCACCAGATTCCTTCTCAAAGATAGATGCGCATGCAACCCCCGTCTGACGAGAACTCGTGGAAACAGTAATCCGGCCTAGCCGAGTTGCCCTAAAACGAAGACAGAGGCCTGTGAGCTCCCAGGTCCTCAACACTCGAGTCCATGTACCAAAACATAGTACTTCGATGAGACTAATTATAGTCCTCATTAACTGAGATGGTACTCAATATTTACCCTGACAGAAATAATATAAATAAATCTGCCCGAAGGCACAACATTTCCTTGTAGAAACTTTCTTGTCAAAGAAACAAATCCGGTGAACCGATAGCCACCAGAGTAGTGGACAAAAAAAAATAGATACGTTCTCAGGTCTCTTAGCTTTTATTAGGGCTTCAACTTTATCCTCGCAAGTATGTCGATGGTATTGCGCGAAAAAGGCATAAGTGCAAAAAGTCGATTTTACAGGAGAGCAAAAACAAAGTTTAAATACAAATATCTCCTTCATGAAAACATATTTTATAGGTGATATATTTTTTTACTAATAGTGTGATTACCTATCTTTAAATATGCTATGATTATTTCTTGACAAATAGGAAAAAAATTTAGTTTACTAGTTTAGTTTTACTAAAAAGTCGCACTTATATCTTTTGGACCTCGAAGATTTGCTAATGAATGAAGTTATTGCTTAGCAATGGTCATGGTCTTAATGTTTTTAAATAACTTAAATCCTCAGTACTATTTTATTTAATACTAAAGCCATTATTTTTATTGAGATAGGGTAGGTCCACAAGTTAAAAAGTAAATAAATTAAAAAATATTTATTTATATCTACATTATTATTGAAACGGGGCGCAATTAAAAAAATAGATTATTATTTCTTATTACAGAAGTCATTACTCTTTGAGAATTATGTTACAATATTATTAATAGGCAGCAATAAAGTTCTTCAACAACAAACAACTTAATTCATCAACAAACTTAATTCTTCGATTTGGTAGATTAATTTTTAACATCTTTCTTAACTAATCTTCATCCTACTGCTTCTGTTCTTCATGACCTTTCCTCTGACCACTACCCTGTTCTTCTTTACTGGATCTTACCCCTACCGAAATTCCTCTTAAATTTTGATTGACTGAAGGACATGTTTACTGGAACTTATTTCAAACTCTAATTGAACAGAGACTTGACCTTAACTTATCACTAAAAACACAGGAATAAATCGACGTAGCATAATGAACTCCGTCGATTTCTTCCACCAACACGATACAGACTTTAATTTGGGACTCGACAATACCTTATGTTTACAAGAAAGATCCTAGGAAAAGTTTGCCGACCGACTTACAAACAATTATTACTGAAAAAAGGCGTGCTAGAGCGCATTGGCAAGAAACTCGATATTCATCAGACAAACGTACTTCAATAATATTCGAAGACAACATAATAACTTACTGAAACGATGACAGATTTGAGGAATTCACTTCAAACCTAATGGTTAGGGAAACAAAGCTTTATGGAACGCTACCCGACGACTTCTCTCCAATAAATCGAATCCTTCCCCACTCCAAAATGCTACCTAAGTCGGGAACTGAGAAGATTGAAGTCTTTGCTCAGCGTCTAACCGAAATGTTTTCCCCACATCCTAATGTAATAGACCCAGACCATGTAAATTCGATTAATGTGGAAACTACAGACCAAAACAAAACGTACTGAAATTGCACGACAATTCAAGTTACTGCTCGGTCTTCTGGATTGTAGGTCTAAGATATCTTTAAAAAACCAGCTTCGCATCATAACGTAGTTCTTAAGCCAACTTGGACCTACGGTTGGGAAGTGTGGGGTAGCACCCAAGCCCTACAGTCAAAAATACTTAGAATAATAACCGATGCTCCTTACTATGTTTCAAACCTTAATCTTCTTAAAGACCTTTCAATGTTCCATTTGTCCGAAATCTATTCGTACCCCGATATAAAAAATTCCATGAATCCTTATCTCATAATCCCAATCCTCTTGTAAAATTCCTATCTTCCCAGTATATCCCAGGTAATCCTTCGACACATCTGAAGATGTAGTGGCCTAGAGATTAACTCCTACACATGTTTAATTTATTTATTTATTAACTGTAATAATTATAACAATCTATTCTCAAATTATACATAATATAATATTAATCTACTTCACCATTATTTAATTATTTTGTATTACAATTAATTTATAATATTGAAGCCAAATAAGTGTATTCACTTAACCACTTGTTCTTTACGCTCCCTCCGTGTAAACAATAACAACCTTATCACTTATTGCAGTGTAAATTTTCCTTCATAACGAGGTTTGAAGATATCCAAATTAAGGGATATAATATCACCTTTTTCAAAAACAAATTTTGAAAAAAATGTACTTATAAATCACCCCTGTAAACTCAAATAAATATATAATTATATTCTAAGGATGTAACCTCTTATGGTTTAGGTTAACATGATAAATAGTAGCTTGTTTAAAAGTAATAATATCATCACTAAAAATAGATTTTCTTTAGCTGATTTTTCAGCTTTTGCCCTCTCTCTACACATTTCCACTATTAAATTTCCTCCCAAATACATTTTATTATTGTTACTAATTACTACGGGCACAAAAAGAAAAACTGCAATTAACGCCAACAAATAAAAATACAACAAAAATAATTATAATAATGAAAACTCACAAGGTTATAAAGCGCTTAAATAGTGCTGTAGGTAAAACTCTTGAGGGCCTAATGTCATAAGTGATCTTATCTCATTTTGTGACAAATAATTTTAGGGCGAAAATGTTATAAGTGCTCTTAAGACAATTGTGAAGACATTGTTTTAAAAGCCAAAAGTGATAAAGCTACTAAATACGATTAGCCTTAAACGATTTTCCTTTTTGGGCATTTATGCCAAAAGAGCATTCGAGTTCTATGATTTCCCGCCATTTTTTGAACTCAAGATTTTCACAGATTGTTAAGTTCAATGTTTTAAGTCACCTGGTGCACTTAACTCATTTTCGCCAAAAAGTCACTTATGCCTTTTTCGCGCAATGCCATCGATGTAGTCCATTTTATCTCTGCCCAATCTTGCATAACTTCGCGCATCCATTCTCTTCCAAAAATGGGGTCCACGTTCTGTTTTATTAATTAAAGTTTTCCAACAAAATCTTGATTTTAGGTTTCCAAACAAAGTAAAAAAGAAACCTTATATAACGACTCTGTCTGTCTGTCCGTTGGCTTGTTTCAATTCATAAATTACTATAGCTAGAAACATGAAATTTGGCACACAGGTACATCTCGGCATTTGAAACAACTGGACAAATTTGTGAGTTTTTACACGTAATATTTCCAAGATGGTGGCATGGCCAAGATGGCGGGCGACTACAAAAACAGGTTTTTAGTTACCATGGCATGTTATACATTTAAATTTAAAGGTCTTAAAGTGCAGAAAAAGAATATTCAACTATTACACTTAATTTTTAACCTAAATCGTACTGAAACCGGCGATTGTCGCCTCACGTACTTACTTGAAGCGCGCCTTACATTTTTTCTAAACATACTTTGCTGCCCAATTTAGAAAACCAGCACTTGGTTGCAATGTGCCCAATTTTAGAAAACAAGCACTTGGTCGCTCTATGTTCCTTTTCATCACTTCGGAAACAGCGCCCCTAACCCTGCAACGCTAGCCTTATTTTTTTTGGCGTTTAACGCTAATTTTACATATCTTAGGTCTAAAGAGCCGTACTTCGTAACTTACTTAAAAAAAAAAAAAAAAAAAAACAGTAATAAATACATAAAATAAATAGATTAATTAATAATATGCACACTATACATATATTTGTGAACGTTTAGATTTTTAAACACAAATCTTATTTTGAAACTGTTTTAGTATTAAACATTTTTCACTTTAAAGATAATTAAAGTGTAGTTCGTCGAATTAATGCTATTAGTAAATTCTTTAAAAAAAGTAACATCGACTCTCTTAACTCTAAAATATGTAATCTTTTTATGGCTTCCCGTTCGACAGATGCCGAATAAGAAAACGCCACAGAAATTTAAATTTTAACTTCTGTCGGTCGAGTTATCTGGCTTAATATTTGGTCCCTTAGCCTGTGTATTTTTGAACGGCCAACTATTGCCTCTGTTTTTTAACCGTGGTAGAGAGGTACTCGGTCCAATTTTTTCCCCAATTGAGGTATCCGGTTATGCCTGAAAAGGAAATAATTTAATTCTCTACTTCTGACAGGCGGAGGGCTCAGCCGATGGAGAGGGCTCAAAAGGTGGAATTCCAAGCGAGCCATTCCCTTGTAATAAATTCAAAGCTTTATCAGGTTTGCTGCCTTCATAGCAGTTTCCTTTGGGCCTGCTAAAAATATTCGGACGCCGGGGATATCGGATTAGTTACAAGTTAAATTTTACCCGTTTCGCTTTTTGTTAGAGCTCTTACAAATTACCAAGATTTTAAAAGGTCCTTCGACCTTTTAAATGAAATTATAAAATACTTTAAATAATTAATAATAACATTTATAATTCGGACTCTTCTCCGGCTACGGATAAAAGAGAGAGGGCAACAAGAGTAAGTTTATATTTCGTCGAATAAGGAATTCCTTTTGACGTTCTTTATTCCTGCTTGGGTATAAACGGTTTCGCCGTAACAGACCTCGACGGTTGTTATTGCCATTCTCTAGACTAGACGAGTTCTGTAATCTCTGTTCAACTCGCTAAAATATAATTTTTTATACTACCATCCAAACGATTAACATACGAATTATTTTGGGATTTTGGGGACGAATTATTTTGTCTTTCATCATGTAGGTAAAACTGATAAGATAAAATAATTAATTGCGATCACGGAACCAATAATATTTATAATTACTCAGAAAAAAGGCTTTAAAATACTCCCAGAATAACATCAAGTGGCCTCACATGAGTCTCTAAACATGCACTAAATAACTGTAGCTAATAATAAGACTATACTAGGATTAAATTATTTATCAATCTGATATCTCTTTTTTAGAGGTCGAGAGGATCACGGATTCTCTGAAAACGGTTCTTAACAGCAACAAAACTGGACAAATCGAAAACCGGACTTAACCTAATAGTAATGATAATGATAATATTAATTATAATTATAATACTTATAATAATAACCAATTATTGTAAATAGAGTTCCAAATTATAATTGAGATTAATAAGAGCGAAATTACGGTAAAAATAAATATTATTCGTGCAGAATTGGGGGGATTCTAACCGTAAGAATCTTGCCTGCCACTAAAGTACGCTAAAACAAGTAGGCGGGAAAATATGGTTAACCCAGAATACGTAAAAAAATGTAAATAAAATGTAATTAAGATAAAATAAAAATAGTTTTGGGTTATAATAAAACTGTTTCACCTGTTGTTCTGACGGCTTCAGCAGTTGGAGACTACCGTTTCGAAGAGGGACGCGCTGGCGTCGATGTTTTACGACAGTTTATTTTATTTTGTGAAAAATCGCATAACGTGGTCGTGATCGCGTGAAAAACAAAAAAAATTTAAAATTAACTGCGGGAAAACGGCACCTTAGTCCGTAAACGACCTTTTGCTTCTAGAGCAGGACGATGGAGTTTGACCCGGTTCCACCAACGGTAGGGTAGCGAATCTAGGGCGGACTGGAGGCATAGTGTGGGTAATGCGGGATCCGGAAGTAGCGATATGTCTAGTAGACTAATCAGAAGGAAGGCAAATCTCATTGCTATCTTGATAGGTGATAATATAAAATAGATACGTATTAAGTAGTAAGGCATTTGAAATAGACATTTTCTAAACTGAAATTTTCTCCTCTTTCCAACGGTACCTTCATTTCAGCTCTATCATCAATATTTTAGGTGTAGCAAACAATTTTTTAAAGTAAAATAGACGTACCTTGGAAAGTAACAAAAAAAATTATTGTGGCGAAACTATTGAGAATTGACCCATGGTATATATAGTGTTTTTGTTGCAAATGATGGGTAAAATCTGCCCTCTTCGTTTGTTACATCTTCGACCAAACACCCTGTATAGT
>KZ652778.1:259865-271140 GCA_001010745.2 Gerris buenoi | reverse complement strand
TTTTTTATTTATTATTAAATCCAAGTGAACTATTCTTTTGTTCAAAATTTATTGGATTAAAGGTTACTTTGCCTTATTAGATAGTTAGACTAACGGATATTGTCATTTCTGTTTACAGAAGTGTGATGTTCCTTTCTCCCTAGGAAACATTTGAACTTTCCCCATTTAAGATTGTCAATTAATTTTAAAAAAATGTCAAACACAATAATGTAAACAAACGGTGGGTAACCAAATAAAATCTTGCCACATCCGACCTAATTTACTTTGTTACTCACTTTAGGGTGGGTAACAAAGTAAAAGAGTACCCAGAGAGGAGTAACAATCTAGAAAAGGTGAGTGGAATGTTCTTCTTTAGACTGTTACTCCCCTTTATTAAAACAGAATTAATTTGTCCCAAAGTACATAGGGCTAAAGTGCTAAACATCCCTTTGTCTTAATAAATATTTAATCAAAGTTATTTTTATTCTAAAACAACATAGGGGAGTAACAATCTAAAGAAATAAATCAAAAAGTTAAAGAGCATAAACGTTTGAAATTAATCTGATACAATCTACGGTCTATAACCTCTACAAACCATCCAAATGTCAAACATCAGATGTTGAAGAGAAACAAATGGGCGCTTATATGGGTCAAACAATGGGTTAATTTCGACCTACCATACAAGACCTACCAGACCGGCAGACAGACACGGAACCCAAAATATTCTCTGATTTCTAAAACAGATTTCGTCTTGAAATTTTGGAAATCGGAGCCATAAAATATTTTCGTTCTGCAGAATCGATGACATAGCTTCCGTTACCTTCGGTAAGCTCGGAAGCAAAAATAAATACCTACTGTTTTTTTAATTCGAGAAAATTTGTTAGTTGAAGTTTTAAATTTTTGATAAGATCTTATCTATGCCTCTTATCTATTACCTATTAAGAAGTTGTGGCGTTATCACAATATATAGGTGCGACCTCTTTATTATTACTTGCTAATTCAAAAACCAGAGTGTTCAATTAAATTGAAACTAATGCACGTTTAGATTTATCTATTCGACGAAACAATTTAATCCAATATTTTCTTGATAACTTTTATTCCCTTCTTTAAAAAAAACGGAAACGTTTAAACGTTTCGGTCTGAACAGTGCAAACTAAATAGCCACTCAAGTATCTTTCTAAGTGAGACCAATATTTCTTTCTTTTCCATTTAAAACCTTAAAATTGCCTTCCCCCCCTTCATTTTTCAAGACCGAAGTGAAGAAAATTTGGTGGGGGGAATAAATTAAAGGGCAGAGAGAGAAAAAATAGGAGTGGGGGAATGAAATAAGGAGACGGTTTTTTTTCTGTCGGTTGCGCTTAAAATCGGAACACATCTCCTTATCAATTTACAGCTGAAGATGAAAAAATATATTATTTCCTTTAGATGCAACTTCTCAACATTTATTTCTTAGATTCCGCCGTTTGATCTTAGAAAGTTTAATTTTTTTTTGACTTTATGAAAGGCTTCTTTTGAATCATTTTATAAAAGATAAACGAAGAATATCAAAAAGAAAAACAGCACTTTGTAACAGAAAATGAGTTAAATGAAAGAGAAATTGAAATAAAAATATAATTATATTGTTAGTTATGACAGTTTATGCTTTTTTGAAATCTTATTTATCATTATATTTTATACGCTAAATTTAACTTATTACATTTAATAATCATTTTCATTTTTTTATGTTCTATTTTTACTACGTTTTTATTAGCTTGCTTTCTTGTTTGTTTGTTTGCCCAGTACAAATCTTGCAATAGATTTTTAACTAACTTACCGAGTAGCTAGACATTTGAAACTTTTAGAATAGCTCAGAACACGATGACAATGCCAATATTTTAATACTTTTAGCCATCTTTCAGCAGAATTTAATTCGTTTTTAGCAAATTTTGCTGTATGGAAAGTTAGTTTGGAAAAAAATCCGCAAGAACAATCTCCATTTTGACATGTTTCAAATGTATGATTTATGACAGAAAATTTAAAAACGTAGTATATAAAAAGTTCTTCACCATAATAAAACAATAAAATAAAAAAATAAAAAGTTCTTTTTATCGTGTAATTATTTATTAATGAAATTGTTGACTTCTTTACGTTATAAAATAATTCAATATGTGCATCACGAACGCTGCTGTTAATCTATCATCATCATTAATAATAATAACGATTGTTTATTGTAGAGATTCCAAAATGACAAAATAAAAAAAAAATTATAAAAACAGCAAAAAGCTTGGCTATAAGTCGTCAGTTGAACATACTTATACTAACTTGATCAGTAAGTAGGATATAAGCATAAGCAATGAGGTTCGTAGGATTTCGCGGTTACAAAGGTTACAAAGGTTCGCGGTTACTAGGGCTTCCGGTGTTGACCGGGTCATAATTAGCTTATTGTTTGTCCCATATAAGTTTCAACACTATACGCCCATTTGTTTCACTTCCACATGCGTACAAACATTTATTTACACCTATATCTTCAAGGTACTTATCCAATTTTTTTTTAAATTTTTTTGACTTGTCGAAAGTAGCCCGCGGATAGCCCAAGATTAGTTTCAACCGTCAGCGCTCTTTAAATTTTACTAAATAAATATAGTCCAGGAGATAGCGTGCAAAAAAGTGTGACTAACATCAAGCTAGAATTTTGTAGACAAGTCAATCTATTAGCACCTTTAAGAATATGTGGTCGGCTAAGTTCGTCTGCAGGATATATAGCTTGGCAATAGGCATTTGAAAAAAACAAACCGGTGGAGCGGCCATGTCTCACCAATTATGGTGGACAATATGATTTTCATGATCCTGAGTACAGAATTAGTTTGTAGGCCGAAAATCAAGTTGATGTTAATTTGTCCCTTGACAGGTGACTACATTTGAATTTAAGTAATATTTGAATAACAAACCTATATCAAGTGTGAAAATAACATCAACTTGATTATCGGTCTACAAACTAATTCTGAACTCAGGATCATGAAAATCATACTGTCTACCATAATTGGTGAGACATGGCCGCTCTCCACCGGTTTGTTACAAAATTCTAGCTTGATGTTAATCAGACACTTTTTTGCACGCTATCTTCTGAACTAATAGTCCAATTCGTGTAAAATATTAAAACAATTTTGACAGATTTAAAAAAAAAAACAAGTAAAAAAATTAAAAATTAAAATAATTTGACAATATTATATATTCAGTTTTAAGTATTCAAAATAGAATGTGAGGAAGCTATATACCACAATAATTCGTAGACTTTTTACGAAAGATATACGTGTCAAATGTAAAATATCCGAATATGCATACCGTACTTACTCTGTTCTTTTATTTTTAGTAAAACAAAAGCTTGAGTCCCTGACAGAATTTGGACCTTCAATCTTGACAGACGTTGGATGACCACTTTTATAATCAAATTAAATAAGCATTGCATGGTCTATTTGTGAAGTGTACCAAGTTAATCTTTGACTCACACATACATAATACATACATATACATAAAAACATTGCAAGTTAAATAAAAGCTTGTAATAAAATGCTGCAGTTTACTTTTATATCCTTGATAAACTTTCAATGTTGTTTACGTATTTAAAAAACCTGTCACCTCTGTTTAATGTTTTATACAGTGGACTGTATAATGTTTTATACAGTGGACTGTATAAAAAATTTATAAAGTGGACTGTATAAAAAATTTATACAGTCCACAAACAAATATTTATATTTCAGATTGGGGGGTTTTTTAGTTTGTAATTTAATCAGTTTTTATTGAATTATTTCTTTCGAAAACCGAAGTTCGAAAAGCAATTAGGCGTATTAATTATTTAAAAACCTCTCCCTTGAGTCGATTGTCGTGTTTTTACTTCATCAATATTCAAGTGTCGATTGAGTCAGAAAGTTTGAAACCTATCATTAAGGGGGAGGTGACAAAGAACTCGCGAGAGAAATCTAGAAATAATGCATAAACCTCCTCATAATGTCATCATAGTTGCTGTCAACAGGTAGGCCATTCATTTTTTATACGAGAAATAAAAAGGGGACAGAGAAAATAACAACAAAAAATATTGGGGAAAAGTCCAAGAAGCAAGTAAAGGGCACGCATTATTTTCAACTGCTCAAGCTGAATCAGTTACATCTGAGATTTTCTGTACATTAACACTGGAAATTTATGAGTCAAATAAACTTTTCCGCACAACTAACTTACTTGCTTGAGGAAAAAAAAAACAAAAAATAACGATAATATCAAACAACTTTTTCACTATTCTCCAAGATGACATTATTGGACAAAATTGTTACCTTTTTTAATAACATTCTTTTGCTAATAGTCGAGGAGATAGCGTGCAAAAAGTGTTTGACTAACATCAAGCTAGAATTTTGTGTAAAAGTAAATGTTTTGGTGCCTTTTAAGAATATGTGGTCGGCTAAGTTCGTCTGCGGGACATTGCTTGGCAATAGGCATTTGGAAATACAAACTGGTGGAGCCCTTTTGGTGGGCAATGTGGTTTTAATGATCCTGAGTAAAGAATTAGTTAGCAGATAAAAAATCAAGTTAATGATGGTTATTGTCACTTAATAGGTGACCTCTTTGATTTAGAGTAATATTTGACTAGCCCATTAATTTAGAAACTACCATTAACTTTATTATTGGTCTACTGACTAAGTTTGTACTCGGGATCATGAAAATCTCCTAGTCTACCATAAAGGGCGGGAGATGGCCCTTCTTCAAAGACTTGTTTTTTCCAAATGCCTATTGCCAAGCTTTGTCCCGCAGACGAACTTAGCTGACCACACATTCTTAAAAAACACCAAAACATTTACTTTTACACAAAATTCTAGTTTGATGTTAGTTACTCGGTCGCACTTTTTGTACACGCTATCTCCTGGACTATAAACTGTAAACCAATTTCTGTCTTAGTCGAAGCGGTCTGGACCGCTAAATTAACCGAAGATTTTCGAATGTGGTCGGTTGTTTATGTTGATCTTTCCGGACGTAACAGTTACTTCTTGCCGATCTAAATAGAGATTCCGGAGATTCCGAATTACGCACTTATTACATAATGTACTATAATCCTTCTACAGTTAATATTATCTTTTTATACTTAAATTGGCCAACCTGTATAAGGAAAAAAATAAACCAGGCTTGTGGGAGGGGCGGGGCCAGTGATATTTATTTTTGCCTAGTTGGCCCGACCTTCTCCAATTCAAAATTCAGTGCTCTCATTGGCCCCCTCCACATTTTTTCGATTTTCCCACGCTGTAAAAAATTAATACTAATTGTTAAAAGAGTATGATAATTGGGGAAAAAAGCGGTCTTATTATAGAATGGTCACCTTCAGTACATGCGGAAAGAGAAAGAGAATTAAGATAAAAGAGTTAAAAGACAATAGGAGGCAAGACGGGAAAGTGTAGAAGAATGAGTTAGCGCTGTAGAAGCGAGAAAGGTTTAAATTTGACTGTGTTATACAGCCTCAGAGAGACTTGACACAGTTTTACAACTCTACTCCCACTCCATCTCTTTCCTTTCCATCTCACTCTTCTCCTCTCCTCTCTAGTAACTCTGCGCCTTTGCACAGAAAACTTACAATTTGGTTGAGTCAAGTTTTAGATTATTTCGAGGTAACTCACTTTTACTTACTCATATAAAAAAAAATTATTGTTGTAACGCGAAAATTTAATTTTGAGATTTTGATGACCCCTGAGTCCAAAAAAATGGTTTGAAAAAAATGTCTGTGTGTTGTTTGCTGTCTGTCTGTAGTCTCTCTGTTGTCTGTTGTTTGCTGTCTGTCTGTAGTCTCTCTGTTGTCTGTTGTTTGCTGTCTGTCTGTAGTCTCTCTGTTGTCTGTTGTTTGCTGTCTGTCTGTAGTCTCTGTTGTCTGTTGTTTGCTGTCTGTCTGTAGTCTCTCTGTTGTCTGTTGTTTGGTGTCTGTCTGTAGTCTCTCTGTTGTCTGTTGTTTGCTGTCTGTCTGTAGTCTCTCTGTTGTCTGTTGTTTGCTGTCTGTCTGTAGTCTCTCTGTTGTCTGTTGTTTGATGTCTGTCTGTAGTCTCTCTGTTGTCTGTTGTTTGCTGTCTGTCTGTAGTCTCTCTGTTGTCTGTTGTGTGTGCAGACGCATACTAAACTACTGGGCCGAGTTTAGACAAAGCAGTTTAGATAAAGAAAATTCGAGAAATTAATGTTATCCCCAAATTTAGGGGTGCTATACCCCCAAAAATTCCCAAAAATTTCTCGAAAACGGTTCTGAAGATTTTGATTAAAAACTTCTAAAATGTAGTCCATTTAAATGCAAATCTAAAGATATAAGCCGTGGGAAAAATCTGGTTCCAGAGGAAATAGCTTTACACGTAAGCGGACAGGGAGTCCACTTCGATTTCCAGTACTTCTTTAGATGGTTACTCCCCTGTGTTTTTTTTAGAGCATAAATGACTGACTAAATAACTATTAATACAAAGGGATGTTTAGTCCAATGTACTTTGGGACAAAGGAACATCACTCATCTGTTTTTATAAGGGGAGTAACAATCTAAAGAAGTGCCCGATTTCCTATCGAGGAGAAATTATTTATAAGAAAAGTTTTGATAAAATGTTCAATAATAATTAAATGTACTTACGAAAACTCGAAAAATAATAAATGGAAAACAAAAGACTATGAAATTATGAACTCGTATATGAGAAAGTTTGTCTGAGTTGTCTCGGACCAATTTTCTTTAAAACAACTCAAATTTTTCACAGGTTTTGTGTTAATTCAAAGAAACTGATACAGTTTTTTAAAAGATTTAAAAAATTCAATATGGCGTGCTATACTGACCGGTGAACTAAGAAGTTCTTGTAGCCTAGTGGTAACCTCCTGTCCTCTCTTAGGCCTCATAAGAAGATAGATGTTCTTGATTCCGGGGCAGGATCTGAGGAGCTTCTCTACGAGTACCTTACCCATGAACCCCGTCCCACCGGTCACGAACACGGACCTACCCACGTAGAACTCCGAGACGGACACCTGCTCGCCGAAACTAGACGACGTCGACGGTGACATCCTCATCTATTTACTTACAACTTTTAATTATTAAAATTACTTTAAAATAATTTCGTTTAAAATATTTTTTGTCGTTCTTATTAAATAGTCTGTTTAAATATTTAATTAGTAATAATTTTATTTTTCTCTAAAATTTATTTTATTTTTTTTCCTAATTTAGTAAATTTAATTACAAAAAGAAACGAAAAATATTCGTGAAATTAATTTTTTTAATGGAATCGGGGGATTTATTTTCTTTTTTTTATTTAAAAAAAAAGACGAAAAAAAAGTCAAATTAATTATTAATTATTTTGGCAGTGCACACAAGTCAAGTACTTTTTTGCGAGTACTTAATTACTAACGAAGTCTAAGTTATAAAGCATATATGGGGTGGGAGGCCGTATCAGTCATGATTGCCTCTTGGTATTTGGCCGAGAATTAATTGATTGCTATCAGTAGCCATTTTGTTTTTATTATCGTGTCCTTGGTGTTCCAACTCGTCTTCGTGTTTCCTTTCAACCTGTAACACAAAGAGAAAGTCAAGCGTTAGTAAGTATTGTGTCGAGTGTACAAGTTTGAGATTTGCTCCAAGTTCGAGTATATTGGGGTAACTTATTGGGGTAAGTAAGGGTAAGGGTGCAAAGGGTTTAATGTTCACAACCCTAAAAGGGCCCGAAATTGCTCCACCTTTAATTACGGAGCTAAAATTATACAATGGAGCTAATCTCGGGTGGTATTGGGCCAATACAACCCCCGCCTTCTCTCCATCCTAAGTTACGCATGGATTTACTTGATGTAAGTTCTTTAGCAACGTATTTACAATGAACACATAATGCTCCCTTGTATTTTCGGGTTCTTAGGCAAAACCAAGGACCATTATATTTTCCTGAGTGTGTCTGTCTGTCGCATACTCCCACGCGGCTACACCTTAAGTTCAATTACTTTAAAATTTGGCATATATGTGTCTTGTACCTACCCACACATTTTAAAAATATAGCGACTTAAAAATATAATTTTAAAAAAATAAAATAAAAAAAATAGGGTAATAAAACTTAAGGGTTATTATTTTATTTTTTTTTTTTTTGGAGACCATGTGGGGGATCACATGAAAGGGTAAGTCGAGCTGATTACAAAAATATATAATATTTTGGTTATAAGCTTTGATAGGGCGAGCGTAAGCGAGTTTGAAGTGAGTGTGAAAAGTACCCCCCTCCCCCTCTACCTCGAAAAAAGTCTGAAAAAATCCCGAATATCCTTCGACTAAAAGTAAAGCCCAGTATTTTTTATCGAAAAATACGTTTATGCTCTATTCGATGTATTTACATGTTTATAGTACTGTTAAGTAGCACAAAAATATTTCATATGAAGTTTGTTTATGTGTATTGAGAATATCAGACACATGGAATAGTTCAAAGTAGGGTTTTTAACATTTTAAAAAGCACTATCAATAGGGTACTACTTAAACAATACAGTGTTGCCTACGGAACCTTGATGTGTGCTGACTAGCATACACTTGACCTGTTTATTTATTGATAAAAATTGATAATTCATAAATGTAGTTATAGAAAATACAAAAATTATACTAATATTGGGAAAATGGCTAATATATATATAATATTAATCTTCACGAAAACGAGACTACTTTAGGATACTCGTTTAGCGATACACTTATGAAAGATACATTGGTATAATAGCTTTATACATCAATAACGACATCGTAGACTATTGCCTTCACATTTCGTTGGATAGATTTTTTTTAGTGGTTTATTTCTTTACCTTTAACGGTATTTATTGGTTAATTTGAATATAGATACAAAAATGTGGTAATACTGATAAATCTATTGTCTTATTCCTAAGTGTAGGATATTTGTTTTCTTCCATTACATGTTGGTCACAGGGTTTTATAAGGCAGATAAAGGGAATGGCGGGTCTACAGTCTATAAGATTAGAGTTGGCACAATCAAAAGGCGGGAAAATTTTGAGGGAAACGATTTTATTGGTCCCCCATGTTGAATGCAACTTCAGAAAAAAATGCTCTCCTCAACCCCTGTTCCACAAAAAAAAAAAATATAACATGTCAACACCGATTTTCCCTTTTTATAACCCCAAAACTACCTCCACATTTGTTGTTTCTCGCCTTCGATTGAGCCAACTCTAATCTTATAGACTGTAGGTATATACATGGTCTAAGTTTACCTCTAATGCCTCTAATAAAAAAAACACAAATTTGAAACCCGTCAAAAATGAAGATTGCCAAAATAATTGGATATGACAAAACAAATAAAATAACTTGCGGATTTTTTCCGAACTAACTTTCCATACAGCAAACTTGCTGAAAAATGACTAAAAGTATTAAAATAATGCATTGTCATGTCAAGTTTCAAATGTCTAACTACTCGGGATGTTAGTTAAAATTTGATTGCAAGATTTGTACCGGACAAACAAACAAACAAACAAGAAAGCAAGCTAATAAAAACGTAGTAAAATATCAGCGTTTCTTATAGTACTACTTAAAGCTTAACTATCTGGTTAGTTTACAATAATTTTAAAAGTTGTTTGATAAAAAGTAAGATTTTTCACTGCGATACGAGGTGGTTAGAGGTGGTTCTATCCGGGTTTTATAACCTGGTTCTCTAACCACCTCTAACCATCTCTAACCACCTACAACCAACTATAACGTTCATAATTTTGTTCAGTTTATTGTTATTATTATTATTTTTATTTTTATTTTTTTTTAATTTCTTAATGTTCTTAATATTTGTTAGTTTTTTTTTTTTTTACAACTAATGTATTATTGTAAATTGTATATGCTTTTGTAAAAGAGTTTCCCACTTGTGGCCGTACGCTGTTTGGGTGCTCTATATTATAATAAATAAACTACCTCTAACCACCTCTAACCATCTCTAACCACATATTACCACCTCTAACCACCTCTAACCACCTCTAACCATCTCTAACCACCTCTAACCATCTCTAACCNAATTTAAGGGAAGATATTGAATCATGGATATGCATGCATTTGAGGATTAAATCCAGTGTAGCCAAGCTAAACCCTCTGAAGGCGGTTGTCTTGTTGAGAAAGGTAGTCGTTTTACGGAATAAAAGTAATTCGGTTTTATTTCGCTAGGAGCTCAATTTTGGGGCCCCCTAGTTACGCCCCCCTAAAATTTTTAAAAATTGACTTTCATCTCTAACCACCTCTAACCATCTCTAACCACATATTACCACCTCTAACCACCTCTAACCATCTCTAACCACCTCTAACCATCTATAACCACCTCTAACCACCTATTACCACCTCGTTCGCTGGGGAAAGTTAAGGTAAGTTTTGATCAATCTCTTTATATTCATATTATATATACAGTACGAAATGTCCGTCCTTTTATTTTGTATTTCAGAAAAAAATGTTGTATTATAATATTAAATTTTGAAAAATTATAAAAAAAGTAATTTAAGAAATCCTCCAATCAGATCAAAGGAAATAAAAATAAATGTTTGCATAGTCTAGTTATTTCTATCTTGTTGATCTATTTCCCTTTTCAATACCTCCTATAAATTTGTATGATTAGTTCGAACAGTTAAAATGTATATTTTTTTTTATTCTATCTATGGATCCATAGATATTGGAGCTTTGATAAGGTTAATTTTATCCGCAAGCAGAAATAGAAATGAAACTCTATTTCCAACTCTAAAATATAGATCATAGAGTAGTTAATAAAACATCTGATACAAGATGATTACTTTTGTTTCGATATCGGACTGTATCCCTGTCATCTACAGCTTACACCCATATCTATTGATAATAGAAAAAAAAAAAACTTCTGCTTGTATCAGGTTGAAATTTTACATGACTGTTTCAATTGTACTTTAGACGATGTATAATGAAGTTTCATTAAGATCGTTACGTTATAACGTAAGATATCTGTAAAAAATCCCGTCAAGTACTTGCCAGCAAGTTACTAAAAGGGTTTCCTCCCTCTAACCATCTCTAACCACCTCTAACCATCTCTAACCACATATTACCACCTCTAACCACCTCTAACCACCTCTAACCACCTCTAACCACCTCTAACCACCTCTAACCACCTCGAACCACCTCGAACCACCTCTAACCACCTCTAACCACCTCTAACCACCTCTAACCACCTCTAACCATCTCTAACCACTTCTATCCACCTCTAACCATTTCTATCCACCTCTAACCATCTCTAACAACCTCTAACCACCTCTAACCATCTCTAACCATCTCTAACCACCTCTAACCATCTCTAACCACCTCTAACCA
>KZ652778.1:246740-258925 GCA_001010745.2 Gerris buenoi | reverse complement strand
AAGTTTAACTTATATACCAAATTTCAAGTCAATAGCGTCAGTAGGTTGGGAGATATAATCCAAGTTGCGACGGACGGACGGACAGACGCACTACCAAAAGCATAAGGGTTTCTAGGACGACCTCGAAACCCTAAAAAAGTTGATTTCTTAATTTTAAACGTTTTGGCACGCTTTAGTAAATTTAGCAATCTTTAACACTTCATAGCGGTGTCAGTTTTACTAAAGAAATAAATAAAATTAAAAAAAGTTGTTTATCTTATTAAATGGATGAAGTTAGAATTTTTTGCCGCCCTAAAATTCCAATTATACATTTGACTCTTACGTTTACGCGATCGTTGCTCGAGAACGCTTGGGCGGATAAAGTTAGCCTACAATCTCGACCAGGTCATTCGTAAAATGAACATGTGTACCAAATTTCAACAGTATCGGCCATCATTTACTTAAGTTATTGTCATCACTGGATTTCGTGACAGTCGATTTTTTCGGATTCACTCCTGGCTTCCTGACGCTGTAACGATAAGGATTTTCTATCTATAATTATTTTTATAAAAGTTAGCAATGTGATACCGTGTTTTTTGACCACTGCAATAATGTACACAATTTGTGTTAGTGAGAGACACCAAGGGATGTGCCACGCAAGTGCGACAAATAGGATCTGTTCCAACATCCGACAATACGTCAATGAGCTATTGACTCGGCATTACGCCATGTCCTGCATCGTTTCGTCGCGTCCGACTCATAAGGGGCCCGACGATGCCCACCCTATCTTCTTGATCTGGTATAGGTCCAGAGTTGGGGGGGGGGCATCGTCGGACCCTGATGAGTCGGACGCGACGAAACAATGCAGGAAATGGCGTAATGCCGAGTCAATAGCTCATTGACGTATTGTCGGATGTTGGAACAGTTCCTATGTGTTACGCTTGCGTGGCACATCCCTTGGTGTCTCTCACATACACAAATTGTGTAATATTAAAGATTATCTCTACAAAAAATTTCAAATTTTCTGGAATTTAAGGGAAGATATTGAATCATGGATATGCATGCATTTGAGGATTAAATCCAGTGTAGCCAAGCTAAACCCTCTGAAGGCGGTTGTCTTGTTGAGAAAGGTAGTCGTTTTACGGAATAAAAGTAATTCGGTTTTATTTCGCTAGGAGCTCTGATATAATTATATTTATATAAAATTATACTTGTTGTTGGCAAGCGTAACACAAGAACGCTTGCCAACAATCTCAACGTAATGTTGCCAAAATTAACATGTGTACCAAATTTCAACTAAATCGGCCATCATTTACTCAGGTTATTGTCATCGGTAGATTTCGTGACGGTCGTTTTTTTCGGATTCACTCCCGGGCTCTGCAAGCTGTAACGTGCCATAAAGGAACTTCGTTCCAAAAAATGAACAGAAAATTATAAAATCTTAATTTTTCTTTATCTTAAATAAACCGTCGTCGTTCTTTTATACATTTTTTTTTTTGTCAATGTATAATTTCATGATAATTTTGTATCGCAGCCACTTCTAACTCATGATGGAAAGCTGAGGAGCCCAAGGAAAATGAATTGTTAATGGAGAGAGTTTAAAAAAAAAGAAAAATAAATGGAAACTGCTTTCATTTCTACGCCATTTTGGTTTTTTTTTTCTTTTTGGCCTGAAGAGTTAGTTTAGGCTCTCCTTGTTCCCTCTAAGGATACCTTGTTCCATCCTCTTCCATCCTCTTCATGGACCTCCGTGAAGTTCGCTTCTATCTGGAGTGGCATCATTTATTTAAGAGCATACCGACTTGAGAATGGGTAAGTTACTAAACCTGTGTTTTTTCATAAGGATTTTTTTCCCCTCAACTCTGTGTACTCTTCTAGACCTCCTTTTATACGTTGAAGTTTTTAAATTAAATTATACCCTAACCCCTCCATCTTTGCTTGTCATTTAATCATGTTATGCAGGACATAAAAAAACACGATAAACCCTTTAACATTATGTCAATATAAGTTTTATGAAGCGTGAAATAAAAGGAAACAAGAGTCTCACTAAATATATTAGTGGATTACTTTACAGCTGATTTCTTTTTACAACTTTGGGAATTTGCTACAGCAACAAGTTGTCTGCACATACGAGAGTAAGAAGTTCGCGTGTTCTAAAAGTGTTAAAGTTGATTGCAAAATCCAGGTTCAATCGTATCTTCGAGATCCTTCTCTAAACAGATAAGTGTATTCATTTGTCGACTTTAATTGTACCGATGGATAATTTCTTTACACCACCTCTTAATTAACCATCTTTCTTTAACCACCTCTAACCACCTCTAACCATCTCTAACCACCTCTAACCACCTCTAACCATCTCTAACCACCTCTAACCATCTCTAACCACCTCTAACCACCTCTAACCATCTCTAACCACCTCTAACCACCTCTAACCATTTCTATCCACCTCTAACCATCTCTAACAACCTCTAACCACCTCTAACCATCTCTAACCATCTCTAACCACCTCTAACCATCTCTAACCACCTCAAACCACCTCTAAACAGATAAGTGTGTTCATTAGTCCACTTGTAATTGTGCCGATTGATAATTTATCTTTACAATACACGATAGTTAAGATATTTATTAAACCAATTAGATCATCGACTGTTTTTTTAGTCTCTTTATAACCTACACAACATACAATAAACTTTTAAGCCTCGTCCAGACTGCCGAATCGAACAGAGGAAATGAGCCAAACATTAGTCTCTGCGCATGTCCAGTCTAAGATACGCAGGCGCACTTTAGTCAGGACATGCGCAGAGACTAATGCTCGGCTCATTTCCTCTGTTCGGCTCGGCAGTCTGGACGAAGCTTTAGATTCCCTTTATAACCTACAAATCTGAAGAACAGTCGAAACCGGTCAATTGTTACAAATACAATTATTTTGTGTGAAGACGTTATTTTGGTTATTAAACTAAACCTCTTCTATATGATAAACCAGGTTATCAAAATTAGGAGCATCCTTCTTGTCAAATTACGCCATTATTAATTCACTTATCCTAACGTTTATTATTCTTTGAGTCATGAAAACAATGTAAATCTGTACATGCACGCTAATTCATCTTTATGATGTGAAGGCCTGATTACACTTTTTGTAAATAGTTTTGTTTCAACCCCCACTATTTGTACCGTCCCGCGGATGGTTCGGGAATCGTTTAGGACAGATATTATACGCACGCGCTATCATTGTACTCTAATAAAATCATGTCAGGTTGGAACAAGTTTAGGACAATAATTCACACCGTATTAAAAACATTCAAGAAAACCTAACAGTTAGGGAACCTGCCTGGTGACAAGTGAGACGATTGACATAACTGCGCATGTCATTCAAACTGTACATGTCATTCAAACTGGTTCTTGGTATTGTCCAGGGATATCCAACTCCAAAATATTGTCTATTTAAGTATTAATTACTTAAAATATTAAATATCTCTAAACATAAAAACAAGTTATAGGCGTATAACTTAAATTCCCATCCTAAATAAAATACGTTTTTTAATTAGTAAATTTTCTTTTTGGGCTCTTGGAATATTCCTAAACCCCAAAAAAGAAAAAAAAAATGAGAAAATCAAGGGATTAACCAAAGAATAATTCGAATAAAATTAATAAAATTAGATTAAGTCCGTCCAAAAAACACAAAATTATGTACAAAGCAATTAATACTTGTTTCTTCAATGCATTTACTAATAAAAAGAAAAGTTATGAAATCAATTCTTCTTCTTGACCCTGAGTTTATTAAACATAATATATTATTTAATAAAACAAAGATATTATCTTTGTTTTTGATCCAGTAAAAGCTGATCCTAAGTTTATAAAACAATTTTAAAGTGATTTTCACACAATGACAGCTGAAGTAGGTATTTATTAGGGAATGCGGTAGAAGGGGGGGGGGGGGTTGACAAGGGTCTTTATCTATATAAAAGGGATGTTCTCTACCGCCTGCCCTACCTAGCCCACTAATTATTTAAAGATATTTAGAACTTATACAGTTTCTGAATGAGGCACTATGTAGCTATATGAGAAAATTTTCTCTACCCATCTCTAACCACCTCTAACCACCTCTAACCACCTCTAATAACGCGCATATGAGAAAATTTTGTTCTAGTTGCTCGGACAAATTTTTAAAGTGTAACTTCTTTAGGCGCGTTAGAGTAAATTGGCTTGAATGAAACAAAATTGCATGTAACAAAGTTTGTGATTCGAGACTCGTCTGAGTGAATGATGTTTTATAGGGCCTCCTAATTAACAAGTACCCGTCAATATATTAGTTTATTTCAAAACCAATCGTAGCACAACTTGAATGTTATCAACGTTATGAATGTCAGTGCTTTATTGTACAAAACCGCAATTCAAAATCATGTTTTATACTTCTCAAACAAATTTCAACAAATTAGAAAAAACCCAAATGTTTTGTCTCAATGATTTTTCGAAGCTAAGGATGTATAATATGAATTAATAAATCGAGCAATTTTATAACCTAATGACTATAAAAGTACACAAAGAATGCATATTAAATAGATTAAATTACGTTGGATGTAATGCTCTTACTCAAGGAGAGGATGGCGTGTTAGCTCATGTTTTTACTTTAACAGAAGCTTTATCTGGCATATGAGATGTTATGGCATGTATTAAGTGATTGGTTTATATTGAATTTATAAATCACTAAAAATGTTCGGCTAAAAATGTAAATATTCTAATATTTGAATCCATGTCCTCACCAATTGGTTATTGGTGATAGTTAGTCATAAAAGTTTGTAAAATACAGTCTATAAGATTAGAGTTGGCACAATCGAAGGCGGGAAACAACAAGCGTGGAGGTAGTTTTGGGGTTATAAAAAGGGAAAATCAGTGTTGACATGTTATATTTTTTTTTGTGGAACAGGGGTTGAGTAGAGCATTTTTTTCTGAAGTTGCATTCAACATGGAGGACCAATAAAATCGTTTCCCTCAAAATTTTCCCGCCTTTTGATTGTGCCAACTCTAATCTTATAGACGGTAGACCCGCCATTCCCTTTATCTGCCTTATAAAACCCTGTGACCAACATGTTATGGAAGAAAACAAATATCCTACACTTAGGAATAAGACAATAGATTTATCAGTATTACCACATTTTTGTATCTATATTCAAATTAACCAATAAATACCGTTAAAGGTAAAGAAATAAACCACTAAAAAAAATCTATCCAACGAAATGTGAAGGCAATCGTCTACCCCTGCATAGTAAAGCATTTTTTTCTGAAGTTGCATTCAACATGGGGGACCAATAGAATCGTTTCCCTAAAAATTTTCCCGCCTTTTTATTGTGCCAACTCTAATCTTATAGACTGTAGCTTATTAGCAGTACAGAATTCACACTTATTAAGTTAAGGCTCTACACTACAGCCCTTTAAGGTTAGAAAAAACCGTAAAAATTAAAATTTTATTGGTTCTAAGGAAGATATCTAAAATCTATGTACAGGCTTCACTCCTAATTTTAATTTGAGCCCTATTTCAACTCCCTATGATAAATAGTACACGCGCCATTTTAATACAACGATAAAACTCATTGTATTGAAATAGTTGTCGTATTTATTGTTGTTCTACTTTCTACCCATCTCTTTAGTCAAAGTTATCAAATACAATGTTAAATATCATCGACCAGTTAGCAATCTTGATTTAGTCAAAATCAGTTATGTTTTCCTATAGAATCTAAAGATTTTACGGTAACACTATACATGTAGTTTTATTAATTTTATTGACATATTTGAGCTTACATTATTTGAGCTTATTAATGTAAATTTTGTTTTTGAGTATGTAATTCTCGCTATAATTAATCTGAGATTGATTTTCTTATGTTTCTCAACTACTGGTAATCAATGATAATACCCAGTTCAGGTGCGTACTAGAATATATCCTAAATAGAAACAACAATTCAATATAAACAATTTGTCAACATAGTACAGGCATGAACAAAACAAAAATTAATAAGGACGCTTTAAAGCCGTGTCCAGACTGCCGAACCGAACATGCCCAGTCCGAGATGCGCAGGCGCACTTTATACTGACCGTGCGCAGAGACCAATCTGCTCATTTGCTCTATTCGGTTCGGCAGTCTGGACACGGCTTTAAAGGGAGCCAAAAGAACAGGGTTGCCCCTTTGATGATATGTCTCATATCTAAACGAAGATCTAACAGATTTAAATGAATCATGTGATTAGAATGTTTTCTAAAGGACGGTATGCAGAGTGAATACTGAATGTAAGGAATGGCGTTCTAGAAGAGAACAGGATACTTGGACGGTGAAGTGAAATCAGCTGGTGACGTGTTTAAAGTTGAGGACAGCGACGCGATGTACGGTCTCACACTTTCACTTCCAGGACCAACTCTCAGGGTCAATGTCTTCACATGTACGGCAATTTCTTCTGTCTTCAAACTCTATAAAAGAGGTGGTTAGAGGTGGTTAGTCGTGGTTAGAGGTGGTAAGACGTGGTTAGAGGTGGTTAGAGGTGGTTAGAGGTGGTTAGAGGTGGTTAGAGGTAGTTAGAGGTGGTTAGAGGTAGTTAGAGGTGGTTAGAGGTGGTTAGAGGTGGTTAGAGGTGGTTAGAGGTGGTTAGAGGTAGTTAGAGGTGGTTAGAGGTAGTTAGAGGTGGTTAGAGATGGTTAGAGGTGGTTAGAGATGGTTAGGAGTGGTTAGAGGTGGTTAGAGATGGTTAGACAACGTTTCTGCATAAACTCATCCTCAAAATTTTAGAACCAGGCCTCGCGAGACTCTTTATTGAAAACAAGTGTTGGAATCATGTGATCGATTCAGTATATTGTATACTTTCGTGATGATACTTTGAGTAGTGAATGTAAAAGATATTGCTTTGTTTTAACGATGCTTGGAAACTAAATTTATAATAATTACAAGGTAAAAAGAACTTTTTATATACTACGCTTTTAAATTTTCTATTGAATCATATATGATGTAGTGTTGATAATATAATTGTTATATATAACGTTAGTGAAAAAGTAAAAAAAATTCTGAATATATTTACTTCACACAAATGACAACCATCTAGAGATCTTAAACCTATAAAAGGACCAATCTTTTTACGTCTAGGGGACGGTAAGAGAAGAAAAAATTAGTACAAGTGAAGAAGTACAGTTTTGGAAAAATTAAACCGATACCTAGGACACAAACCTGGTTGTCACACATCAATTAATTTATTTCTTTGTTTACTTTTCCTGTTTCTCTATCATTTGTTTATCTCCTAATAAAAAATCACAAATTTGAAACCCGTCAAAATGAAGATTGTAAATAGTAAATATGGGACATGTCAAAAAAAATAAAATAACTTGCGGATATTTCTCCGAACTAACTCTCCATACAGCAAAATTTGCAGAAAACGAATTAAATTTTGCTGTAAGATGGCTAAAAGTATTAAAATAATGCATTGTCATAGTGTTCTGAGCTATTCTAAAAGTTTCAAATGTCTAGCTACTCGGGAAGTTAGTTAAACGTCGATTGCAAGATTTGTACTGGACAAACAAACAAGAAAGCAAGCTAATAAAAACGTAGTAAAAAATAGTATCTAATAAAAATTTCCCTTAGATACAATAATTTTATTACTGGATTCTAAATACGCATTGCCCTCGAATAAATAAAATTTTAATGAATTTTGATGTACCCTGAGTCCATAAAAATGCCTGTCGTTTCTGCTAACGAGTGGAGCCTAAACTAAAAAATTCAGAAAAATCATATCTCCGAAAACAAAATCGAGAAATTCATTTTAGCTCCAAATATGGTGGATGTACACCCGAAAAACTCTGAAAAAGCTTTAAAAAAATTCCCGAAAACGGTTCCAACGAGTTTGCTTTAAAAAAAAAATTAATAATGTAGTTGTCCATTTAAATACAAATCCAACGATATGAGCTGTTTTCAATAATTTAGTTCCTTGAAAATAAAATGTTAAACTTTAAAAGTGGACAGTGAGAGACCGGGTTCGATTCCCCGCAGTGGAGAAGTTGATGAAATGTTTTGCGCTAAGTAATTATTAACTTGTATAAGACAGAGTTTGTCTCGGACCGATTTATTTTATTTTTTTTTTATAGGAGGATAATGTTTACAACAAACATAGTAAAAACCTTTATATTATACATTTATATAGAATTAAAGCTTGTTTTTTCTCACAATAATTTCAAAAGATTTTCATTAAAAAATTGTAAAGATATAGTCCATTTAAGACTTCTGCCTCCATTAAACTCAAAAAGGTAAAATGTGTAAACACTTTTGATGTCAAAATGATCAAACTTAGCTTATTGATATTTAATAAATAGGTATAACAAATATATTATATTTGTTAAGAGCATGATTGATTAGGTTCTTTTATTTAGTAATTTATCTTCAAATGTAAAAAAAAAAGTATATTTCACGTAACACGCAAATTGTTCATTACGAAAGGGGGATAAATAGAAATAAATAAAATATTCAGATAAAATTGATAAAGACCACATTGAAAACACCTTTTTAATTCCAATAGTATTTGGGATAATGGATGATAAAGTATAAGGTGTCAAATAAATATAGAAATAATATTTATTTACTAGAGAAGTTTCAACCCTTCTTAAGGTCATCTTCAGTATTTATTTATAAATTAACAAAATCACAACTCAGTTAATGATAATACAATGGTTAAAATATGTAAAAAAACAAAACAAAAACAACAAATAATATAGATTCCTATTTTTTACTTCCATGAAAATGGAAGTTTGGTGATGCCCTCCAAAACGTGATTCCGAGATCTTTGTAAAGTAGGGGTCTTAAGAACCCGGGGATATCATAGAAATCCGTTTCATATACATGTCTGTACGTACGTTCGTTCGGAACTTTAAACGTATATAACTCTAGATGTAAAAAAATCTCCTTTCTTTCACTTCAGTTTAGCTTTAACCACGGAACGGATCACATAATCACATATCCTCTAAACTCTAAATGATATCTTATTATTTTTGTTTAATTTTGGATTTTTGTTGTAAAACTATAATCGATATTAGCTGTTTGTACGTTTTTACTGTACTGGAGTTGCTCACGTATTGACACCAAAACATTTCATGGAAGTAATGTGTGGGATTTCCAAACCGGTACAGTTTTAAAGATTACGACAATACATATTAAAAATATAACAAAGTCTGGTAAAAATACTTACATACAAAACTAATAAAACTTACCGAAGTAATTTTGATTTCATATAATAATACTAATAAATAATCAAATTACCATTTAAAATATATAGAACTACGATAAAACACCAATACCCAGATTAATTAAATTTAAAAGACAAAAAAAACAAATGTTGCTTAAGCACCAAGCCCAATCTTTTATATAATCGAGTAGTGTCCCAACAACGACGACGACAACAACGACTCACCTCTAAATGATTTATAACGTTAAAAATTGATGTGCCATAAGCTGGGATCGAACCCGGAGCTACTGGGAGTAAGCCAGATACTAAACCATTTGCGCCATACCTTTGTAACGGATATCGGAGCACAAAGCTTCCTATTTAAATGTTTTAATTATAACTGCATAAAACTTACTATTTAAACAATAAATATCTCTTTAAATATCTATTTTATTTATAACTAATTATCTCTCAGCTCTTTTTCTCAACCATATTTATTATTCTGCCCGTTACCGCGGGCCTAACGGCTAGTTTAATATAAATTGAATAATATAATTTCTGTTGCATATCTATACAAAGTATTGAATTGACTCAAATAGAGACATTATGGTTTTGTTGACACTTGTACGGGTGTGATTTTACAAGGTACTTGAAACCTTGATGCATTTCTTTATACATTTCACTCGGGAAATGTTACGACTTACGACTCTGTCGTATTCTAAAAGAACAGTTTAGCACTGTTACACTCACAAAAAATAAAAATCATTTATGATCATTGTTTTTTTTGTTAGAATAGTCAACTTAAATAGATGGAAATATAGGCTCATTAAATGTTGAGAATAGTCTCTAGATGGTGGGGAGGGAGAGGAGGGTTGGACCTATAGAGGAACAGTTTAATGTGCCGTGCTTTATACTCCACATTTTATTACATCATTAAAACAACCTTGCGATGCTTTAACCACCTATAACCATCTCTAACCACCTCTAACCATCTCTAACCATCTCTAACCACCTCTAACCATCTCTAACCACCTATAACCATCTCTAACCACCACTAACCCTCTCAAACCACCTCTAACCATCTCTAACCACCTCTAACCATCTCTAACCACCACTAACCATCTCTAACCACATCTAACCATCTCTAACCACCTCTAACACTCTCAAACCATCTCTAACCATCTCTAACCACCTCCCACTTTTAGTACTGTGTTGTTAACTTACATTTTATTCTAGATTCATTCATACAAAAAAAATTAAGTACAAGTATGTAATTGATTTTTTATAAAAATCTAGAAATGAACCTTTTTTTGTTGCATTTTTTGGATGGGGGATTACCTTTTTGGCCTATAACCTTTACTCGGAAATTACGATACAAGCTCAGTTAATTAATATTGGAAAAAACGATTATATGGTTTACGACTTAGATATTATCGTTTATAGCCGGCATTTCATGACAACCTATAACTAGGTAAACCTCAGTGAATGTCATTTTATATATAGATATTATTTTACACCTATTTTTACTTTTTAAGCGGTAAAGTGGTTATAATACTCGTTAATGCAAGTTTATACTAAGTATAGATAGTATACTAAAAGAGGATAAGTATCGTACTAAGTTTCGAGTTTTTATAGTATAAGAGTAGTGGGATTTTAAAAAAATATATTTTTTTTTACTTTCTCATATATATAAAGAGAAAGTATTGTCGCTCGAAAATTCCATTTTGAGAATTTCATGGATTTACACTTATTGAGTATTGAGGTCCCCTGAGTCCAAAAAATGGTTTTTAATAAATGTCTGTCTGTGCAGACACCTGCAGCCTAAACTACTGGACCGATTTTGTCGAAATTTAGGATACATGTACAGAAAAATCACACACCGAGGCGGAATTGAGAAATAAAGTTTAGTTTCATATTTTCAGGCCGCTAAACACCAAAAAAATCATTAAAAAACCGTGAAACAAATTATTATTTTAATATATCTTCCCTTTTCTCCAACTATCAGGTTCGTATTTTTCTTAATATTAACTCGAAAACTATTTCCTAACCCCACATACTTCTAAAAGCTGACGCAGTGTGTACTACCGTCCTCGTGGTCTTGAGTAATAACTGCTTGATCATCAGCGAATAAAAGGGAATGAATTTCAGTAGGTACTGTTTACTTCTTTTTTCTTTCGAGCTTACCGAAGGTAACAGAAGCTATGTGATCGTTCAGAAAGAAACATTTTTATATCTCCGATTTCAAAAATTCAAAGTTCAAAATCCGTTTCAGACATCAGGGAACATTTTTGGTTCCATGTCTGTCTGTCTGTCGTTCAATTTTTGCGAACCAACATATCTTAAAAACTAATCGTTTGATTTTAATGAAATTTTGATTGTAGGTCACAATTAGCCCATTGTTGGTCCCGTATAACGTCCCTTATAACGTTCCATATAACGTATAATGTTTCAATTTTCTGTGCCGATTTGTTTCTCTTCCACATAAGCACAAACATACATTATTTTTTCCGAGGTAGGCTGTGAAATAGTAACTTTACAGCCTAAAAAAACAAAGCTAAAATCAATTTTTTCATTACGTGGACTTAAAAAATCTTTTCTTTACTCCTGGCAGTAAAGAAAAAAAATTTTACGTCCTAGGACGCAAAAAAAATTTATTGTACTATAAGAGCTTATCAAAACTTCCGTAGGAGCGCTATTTTCTTACTGAAATAGCCTTAGTACGATAGAATTCCGCTAGATGTCAATGCGTTTTATTTATCTTTTCTTATAGTGTAACCTCTTTTTAAGGTTTCTTTTTTTTAATCTTAAGTTTGAACTAATATTTGTTATTATTATATTGATTAATATTTAATGTTTTTTAATGTCTGCTACCTCGGAAAAAATAGCATATGCTACACGACTGTGAAGTGTTTTTTCTTTACCTTGGCAATATTTCCTGTCTCGCTTCGCTCGACAGTAAATGTAATTGCCGCGGTAAAGAAAAAACTCACTTCACAGCCTAGTAACATAATATACTATTTT
>KZ652778.1:232601-245613 GCA_001010745.2 Gerris buenoi | reverse complement strand
CACTACTGGAATATATTTTAGGGCAGCGACGTCAGCTTCTATTTCGTCTCTACCCTCCACCCCTTCCAGGATGCGGGTGACGTTCTCCACAGTGGTCCAGCCCGAATTACGGTGGAGAACTACGGCCATTTTTTGTTGTCTTCCCCTAATCGGACCCAGTTTTTCAATTATATTTGGAAGGTCCCTGAAATAACCTTTAATAAATGCCAATCTCTGAATTAAGGGCACTCTTTGCTTTTGTGATGGCCTAATTTGCCGAATCTCCGAAGCCCTCTGACCTTAGTGTAATACTCTAATGCACGTGTTGTGCATTCATTTGGTTAACGAAGTTATTTTAATCCGATAATAAGGGCAACACTCTATATATAAATCGTCAGCGGTCAGCGGTAGCTTTGTCCGGGATTAAGTCGAAAAACAAGAAAACAAACCTTCTTAGGGTATCAACCAGTAGTGACGGGTAAACCCCCTGTCCTGGCAGAAGCTAAAGACAGGGGTACGTGCACCGTTACACAGTGAATGACTTCTAATCCTCAAAAGGGTTTTGGTACCTAGATATTATATGTTTGACTTGAAACATGATATAAAATATGGACCTCAGTGGAAATTTCTCTCAAAAAGTAGAATATTTATGCGTAAATATTCAATAATATACACTTATGCCGGAAATATGCAATTATATGCAGTAATGTCCGAAATATGCAAAATATGCAATTTTAAATTTGAATTTAAAGTGGCCTAGTGCATTATAAACATCATAATTCGTAAAGAAAAATCAATTGTAGCAATAAAAAAAAAATATGCAAATATGCAAAATCCGAACTCTAATTATAACTAATTGAGTATTTTTACATGCTGTCCTGATTGATTACAAACCGCAGTTTAGGTGTGATTGGAGTGCCAGTAGGAAGGGATTTAAAAATTCATAAATCCCTAAATGTGTAAAAAAAATATTTTCCAAACTTTGAAGGTCTTATGGCGCCGGCCCTTCAAGGTGACAGACAACATCACAGACCTAACTTTAAATTGTCGGAACGTGGTTGCGGATAAATGACCAATCAATAGACCGAGTAGCCCCTAATTATAACTTATAATCCTGATATATTATCGCGTGCTCAGTTCTAGAACTTTAAACAAAATAAAATAAAGCAGAAGGTTAAATTGGAGGCAGATCTCACGTCAGTTGATTACCGCCACTCTCTCTGACTTTGTACTTTCTAATATAAAATCTATATTATTATAATCAAGGGTCAAACACGAGTATAAAATTTTAAACATATCCTCTAAAACTTATATAATATAATTTATCTACTCACGACAGCAAAATTAAGCATTGTTGTACTGTTTTTAATCTACAACATTTCATTTTTTGTGTGTGTCAGAAAAATTTTAAACAGGTAAGGACGGACAAACAGGCTTCAAAATTTTGACTTTTTTTTATGTTCCACATTCACACTAACATACATACACTTATTCACACCTACATATTCAACAGCTCAACTGACTTTAATGAAATTTGGATGGTTTGTTGAAAGTAGCGCGTATTTAGCCCCACATTAATTACAAGCGTCTGCGCTTTTGCTTAATTGAGACTATTATATACATGTAATAAATTACAATTATTTTGACTTCAAATCAAAATTTAAACTTTCCGTAGTATTCATACTACCTAAAACTTAAAAATGAAGCATTGTTGTAGTGTTTTCAATCTGCAAAATGTCATTTTTTGTGTGTGTGTGTCAGCAATATAACAAACAGGCTGAAAAATTTTAAGAAAATTTTACTACAAAAAGGTTACTACATCGCAGGATATGAACTCTCCCACACTGTTCATTGTTATATATTAAAGCGTAATATTCTGCTAAATATTTATATCTTTTTTGAAAATAACTTAAATAATACTAGTAGTAATAAACTAAAAAAAAAATCGCTAAAAATTGAGATGAAAAACAGCTGTTAATAAAATAAATTGGTAAGGCGTGAATTCTCACGTAAAAAGGGTTTCGTTGGTATTGTGAAACAAAATTAGTAAGGGGGAGGAAGGGGGGGGTGACGGAAAATTTCGATGTTTTTTGATAAAATGGCGCCGAAAATTAAACACTTCCCCCAAGTGGTATATATATTTGTAATCTACTCTTCAATACCTTTCATTTGATACCCCACTCAAAATTTAAAAAAAATATTTTTTTCTCGCGATGTGAATTATCCGCCATTTTGAATTTGAACAGCTGATTATTTTGAGTTCTCTATATTTTTCCTGTGTGCGCGTCAAAACGATCTTTAATACTGGTAAGTTTCACGCTTTTATCTCTTTTGGTTCAAAAGTTATTGGAACCGTACAGAGTGACAGACGGACACAGGAACGAAACTATAAGGGTTTCTTTTTTTTTGGTTTTACCAACGAAACCCTAAAAAGTGGCAACACTGATTTCGCTTTGCCTTTGTTTGTTTTCTTAAAGACTAAAACTTTCGATTTTATTACAACTTTCATTACTTTAAATCTTTTATATATCAAAAAGTTCAGTCACGCACCATGACTTAATGAGCGAATTTTCAAAGAAATCGGCGTATTATTGGCTTATGATAATATTGGACAATTTTGGTTTAGAATTTAGATGGGGAAAAAAAAAAAAATTTGGTACACACGTGTACGGGGTACAAAAGTCAAAATAGTATTTACCCTTAAAATAGTATTACCCTAGCTCTGAAACCAAGGTCTAAAACCCCAACGTGAGTTCGAATCCCGGAGGGGTGAGACATGTTTCACACTAATGATCTCATCGAGTAGATGAGTGAAGTGGTCGGATAACCCCTGTCCTGTAATGGCCTAAGCAGTCGAACGGGACTAAAACCCCAAAGAAAAAAAAAAGTATTTACCCTTCAAGATGCACATCGTTAAAAAGCTCTTTAAGAGTACAGTAATTGTTGTTATGTACACTTTTAACATATTTTCATATAAAAGGGGGGTAAAATTGAAAAAACATGTTTTTTGACCCTAAATAGTCAAAATTTTACCCCTTAATGGACTCCAAAAATTCTGGCCAACGAACTCATCCTTTCTTTTATTATGATTAACATTTTAAAATTTGTTTGAAATTTTTAAGTGCATCCTAAGGAGAGATGTCGTCTGGAGTGATACATATATACAAAGATACAGATATACATATATATACATACATAAAAAAAGTGTTAAATTTAAGGAATTGATTTAGAATGGTCTAAAACAGATTTCCATGAAAAAATGTTTCAAAAATTCGCATTACAAATCTTTTGAAGCCATTGCAATAGCTTAATTTTCTTCGAAAATTCGCTAAAAGGGAATATAATAATTACTGTAATTTTTCTGCCGTTCTGGGACTATCTGCAGGATACTTTCGACGAACCATTAAAAATCAGTAAAAGTACTTTTGAAGATATTTGTGTAAATAAATGTATCTCTGTGTGCATGTAGAAGAGAAACAAAAGGGCGTATACAACATGTGGGGCCAACAATGGGCTCAGTATGACCTACAATTCAAATCTCAATAAAATTGGACGAGTAGTTTTTAAGATATAATATGTTGGTTCAAAAAAATTGAGCGACAGACAGACAGACAGAGACGGAACCAAAAATGTTCCCTGGTTTCTGAAACGGATTTCGGTCTTGGGATTTTTGAAATCGGAGACATAAAATTTTTTCGTTCGATAAGACGATCACATAGCTTCCGTTACCTTCGGTAAGCTCGGAAGCAATATTTAAAAATCTAGTGTGTAAAAAATATAGTCCGAATGGGGCATAATACACAGAAAAACGCACTCCTAAAGACACAAGATCAATAGGGTCCCATACATGATCAATCAATTGATCAGTAGATTCATCAGGTAGCATACAATATCAATCAATTGATCAGCAGATTCATCAGGTACTATACAAGATCAATCAATTGATCAGCAGATTCATCAGGTACCATACAAGATCAATCAATTGATCAGTAGATTCATCAGGTACTATACAAGATCAATCAATTGATCAGTAGATTCATCAGGTACTATACAAGATCAATCAATTGATCAGTAGATTCATCATGTACCATACTAGATCAATCAATTAATCAGTATATTCATCAGGCATGTTGCTTCCAGTCCAACGCGAATTCTATGAAAAATGCATTTGCAAATCTATCCACCGAGAACTGGATCCACCACGGATAGACTTCTCTTATTGAGCAGGATAATGAAATATTTCGTAACACCGAGTCTGCGGTGTAAATTTCGCTTCCTGTTTGGCCAGGCCTTATCCCTGTTTTTTATTTATAAAAATACTGCAGTAAGTACGAGTGTAAGGATATTTTATGTAAATATGTAAGTTGGCAAACCTGTCTTAAAGCAAAGCAAAGCATCAGAAGTAAAAATAGATGAAGATTATATTTTACTTTGTGACTTGTAATCCTGAATATCCTGAAAGTTTAGTTTATCAGGTGGTAAATGTTTATCGTCTTAATAATCGCGGGCAATTTATCTATAGTCTATCCACAAACACGTCCATCCATGTTCATACAACAAGAAACACTGTACTACGTACTACTACAGCGCAAGCGAGCTTCTTATACATTCAACAAACGCATCCTGTCTGTTTGTTTGTCTGTGTGTAACGTTTACGTGTCCGACAATAACTTGAGTAAAAATTGACCTGAATAATTTGTCAAAACCTTAGACCATCTATACATAGACACGCCACGTCAATCACTCAGTGAGACCAACATCTTTCTTAGGCTATGACGTCACGAACGGGCAAAAACTACTAATAAGATAAACAAAGAATAAATAAAAAAACAAAAAAAACAAGTGCACCAAAAGAAACTCTGATTTTGACAGTAGGAACTCCGCGTGACGTCACCAGCGGGAAAACTGTCAAAACATGTTGGTCTCAGGGTTGTATAAGCCAGATAAAGGGAATGGCGGGTCTAGGTGTATACATGGTCTAAGGTCAAAACAGCAGAGGTGAGTCACTTTACTCTTTGGGATTTGTTCCATGATTCTCTAGAGAGTGAAGGGACTCACACCTCTGCAGTTTTGACAAATTACTTCTATAGTAATTATTTCTATTTAATTACCGACAAATAAAAAGTTTTTTCAAGTTTATTTAAAAAGGGATTAAAAGGTTTGATTTGTATTTTAATTAATTGACTTGTATTTAAAAGCCTAAAAGGTTTGAAAATAATGTTCTAATTTAGGATGTAGGAACGAAACAGCCATAGGTTTGTTCCAACCACGCTTCAAACTGGTTTGGAACTGTCCGACGCATGCGCAAAGGACCACAATTGATCGTTTTTGGCTAATGCGCATGCGTCGTACACAGTTAGAAACTAGTTTGAAGTGTTGTTGGTACAAGCCTCATTTTTAAAATGAGGAAGTTGACTTTATTTAATTTCTTTTTAAAAAATAATTTGACATAAGATAGAAAATGCATCATGAATTAAATGGGGACAACCAAAATAGAAATGAATAAGCACTTAGTTTTTTATGGGTTATATTTTTTCATGTAAATATTTTCTTTAAACTGATTGTTTTATGAACAAATTATTAAACTTAATTTCAAAACTAACTCAAAACAAACAAGATTTATCAAAACACTTAATTAGTTTAAAATGATTTAAATCAAACTTTCAAAAAAGGAAACAAAACAATTCGTATTAATTTCCTCAGATTTCGTCGCGTGAAAAGAACAAATCTTGTTTAACTTTTCTTTCATTTTTGTTTTCCTCTTCTCGTTGTTTTATAATCTGTAATTATAACAATAAAGTTTCTACTAATTACGACGTTAATTATGTTTTTAAAAGAGATTATACAGCTCAATCTTTATCTAGTAGTTTTTTATATAAGCGCAATCTTAGTTTAGTTTTGATAACGTTTGATTGAATAATAATGGGGGATAATTAGAAGGAGGGGAGGGGACAGTGGATCACGCGAAAGTTGTTGTTAGGGTTAGCTTAAGGCAGTAGGTTGGGGGACGTGCATTGACCCTTATTGATTAGCGAAGCCCCTAGCCTCTGTCTAGAGACTCGTCGAACATCGAACCCCTTTATCTAGGGACTCGTCGAACATCGAGCGCCTTTGTCTAGGGACTCGTCAAACATCGAACCCCTTTATCTAGGGACTCGTCGAACATCGAGCGCCTTTGTCTAGGGACTCGTCAAACATCGAACCCCTTTATCTAGGGACTCGTCGAACATCGAGCGCCTTTGTCTAGGGACTCGTCAAACATCGAACCCCTTTATCTAGGGACTCGTCGAACATCGAGCGCCTTTGTCTAGGGACTCGTCAAACATCGAACCCCTTTATCTAGGGACTCGTCGAACATCGAGCGCCTTTGTCTAGGGACTCGTCAAACATCGAACCCCTTTATCTAGGGACTCGTCGAACATCGAGCGCCTTTGTCTAGGGACTCGTCAAACATCGAACCCCTTTATCTAGGGACTCGTCGAACATCGAGCGCCTTTGTCTAGGGACTCGTCAAACATCGAACCCCTTTATCTAGGGACTCGTCGAACATCGAGCGCCTTTGTCTAGGGACTCGTCAAACATCGAACCCCTTTATCTAGGGACTCGTCGAACATCGAGCGCCTTTGTCTAGGGACTCGTCAAACATCGAACCCCTTTATCTAGGGACTCGTCGAACATCGAGCGCCTTTGTCTAGGGACTCGTCAAACATCGAACCCCTTTATCTAGGGACTCGTCGAACATCGAGCGCCTTTGTCTAGGGACTCGTCAAACATCGAACCCCTTTATCTAGGGACTCGTCGAACATCGAGCGCCTTTGTCTAGGGACTCGTCAAACATCGAACCCCTTTNACCTTCCATTAAACGGATGACAATAGCCGATAAAATATCCTCTCCTTAGACTTCGATCTATTCGAAAAATTATTACGAAAATAACAAAAAGGTTTCATCAATCGAACATCGAGCGCCTTTGTCTAGGGACTCGTCAAACATCGAACCCCTTTATCTAGGGACTCGTCGAACATCGAGCTTAGTACCCTTGAGAAATCAACAGACTCTTAAACATCTGTTTTTATTAATATTAGATTACTCAGCAATCGTAATCTAATTGATTAGATAACAAAGTTTTCCCAAACAGTGTTGTTTCTTTTAATTTACACTACTATTCTGTCTGACACGCCCTTACCAGTGTTTTACAGAATTTAAAAGAAAGGTGCGGCTCTTCCTTTAGTTAACTTATCTAAACAAATATAAAAAAAAATATGTGCGAGAGTCTCGCGCACTATGATTTAAAGCAATATGATTTAATTGGCACTTCTTTAGATTGTTACTCCCCTTATAAAAAATACAGAGGGGAGATACAATCTAAAGAAGGCGTACGGAATGTTCTTCTTTAGACAGTTACTCCCTTTAGAAAAACTCAAGTTTGATATTGATATAATCTTATATTAAGTAAGTAGTAGTATTTTTTACTACGTTTTTATTGGCTTGCTTTCTTGTTTGTTTGTTTGTCCAGTACAAATCTTGTAATAGATTTTTAACTGACTTCCCGAGTAGCTAGACATTTGAAACTTTTAGAATAGCTCAGAACACGATGACAGTGCATTATTTTAATACTTTTAGCCATCTTTCAGCAAAATTTAATTCTTTTTCAGCAAATTGTGCTGAATGGAAAGTTAGTTCTGAAAAAGTCAGCAAGTTATTTTATTTGCTTCGATATGTCCCATATCTACAATCTTCATTTTGACAGGTTTCACATTTATGACACAAAATTTAAAAACGTAGGATATAAAAATTTCTTTTTATCTTNGGAAAATTAGCAGGAGTTTTTCATTTATCTATAAATATAAAATGCTATTAAGAGTGAAAATTCAGCTTCTTAAGCTCGTCGATGAAAATTGGCTTCAATTTAATTACGTTAAAAAACCCCTCTCCTTTCTTTTTATCTTACAATTTTTATTTATTTATTTTTATATATATAATCTTGATTACTATTTAATATGATTAAGATTTTTATATTCTGGTGATAAAAAATAAAGATTTAAATTATTGATAATTTTGGTTTAAATTGGTTATTATTTTCAATATAAATTAGACAATGGTTTTGTTTATATTGAATATTATCTTCAATGTAAATAGCGTAATATTAGTTTGGTTTATATTGTAACTCTATGAGAGTGTTTACTTTATATTATATAGACAACAATATCTGTATCAGATAATAGGAAATAGTCTAATGGCTTTGCTGTCAGGATGGAATGCTGTCAGGATGGAAATGACATCAAAAGCATTTCAACCGGAGCAAGATTCAAAGCATTTTACCAATTACTTGGTTAAGCGGAGACAGATGGAAAGGAAATTGTCATTTCCATCACTTTTTGTGATTCTTTACAATAACTTTCTTAATTGTTGCCGTATTCCAATAATGGCATCAGGTTTATATCACATGGGTTAAAAGTTATTGGCTCGATGATGTAATATTCACTGCATTTGGCATTAAATAATTTATATTCATTCAGTTTTGTTCATTATTTGTATGTTTCATATAAAGATAAAGATAATTTAATTATATTAAGTATAATTATATTAATTGAGTACAATAGTAAATCGTCAATTACATAATATTGATAAAATATAAGGGCGAAGTTTGAAAGCACGAGTGCGTTTAACGCCCCAGGCCTGTCATATCGTTTACTGCTCGTGGTGCGTACACTATTTTATGGCCCATCAATTGTACCTAATTATTAAACACGCAAACTATTTTGCGTAATCTTCAAAACAATAAATTAATAATATTAAGGTTACATCAGTACCAAAACAAACCGCAGTTATAAAAATATTCATTGTTACAAATTGAACAGCTAACGCTGAGTACTACTAGCGCTTCCTGGATGCCTCGGCCAGGAAGCGGCCGCTTCTGGAACTAGCGGCCTTTAAAAATAAAGCATGAATTTTTACAGCCCCCAGGGCTGTAAAATAGAACTTTACCGTCCGCTCAGGATAGGAATGCTTACAAGTGGTGAGCGATAAAAATGATTTTCAGCTATTGCTTATAACTAGCAGTCCAGGAGATGGCATGCACAATGCACATAAAGGTGTCTGACTAAAATCAAGCTAGAATATTGTGCAAAAGAAAATTTTTTGATGCCTTTTAAGATTATGTGGCCGGCTAAGTTCGTCTGCGGGATATAGCTTGTCAATGATAGGCATTTGGAAAAACAAGTGGCCATGTCCCACCGTTTAAGGCGGACAATGTTATTTTCATAATCCTGAGAACAAAATTTAGTTAGTTACAGATATAAGTTTCAGACATCAGGGAACATTATTGGTTCCGTATCTGTCTGTTGGTCTGTCGCTTAATTTTTTCGAACCAATTTATAAAAAAAAAAAAAAAAAAAACAACTACATATTCGACCTGAATGAATGGTAGGTCATAATTAGTCCATATAGTTGGGTCCACTTAAGTTTCAACATTCTGCGCCTATTTGTTTCTCTTCTACATGCACACAAACATACATTTATTAACACCTGTATGTTTAAAAGTACTCATCTGATTTTCATAAAATTTGGATGGTTTATCAAAACTAGCCTATAGATGGCAGATTAATTTCAACCGTCTACGTGCCTTAAATTGTGCTAATTTGGTACTTTAATTAATGAAAAAATGAAAACAATTTTGATTAGTTTAAAACAAAACGGGGAAAATAAATTTGACAATTTTAGGTTTTAATAGCATAGAATCATTAAAGCATGAAACTTAAAAAAGCAAAGAAATTTGACACCATTTTGTTTTTTTATTATTATTATTTTGGTTTCTGTATTCTTCACCTTAGTTATTTCTATGTGCAAAATTTGGGGAAGATTGAATGACGGAAAGTGGTTCAAAATTGGGGTAATATGTGTGCGTTGAAACTTACAAAGCAAAGTAATATAAGACCAGTAATAAAACATGATCGTAAAACCCAAAATATTTTACAAAATTTCCAAACAATTGACTATATTTGATAAGCTATCTAGGGTTGGGTCATCGATGTCGATGTATCAAAAACATCGATGGTGATCTTTTGAAAACGTCCACAACGAATATCAGGGACGAGAAACGAGGAATTTTTTTGAAACTGGTAACTTTTTTTTTTTTTTTGTATTTGCTCGTTGGGTCGAAGGACCGATGTCGATGTATCGAAATCATTGATGTTATCTTTCGATGTTTTGACTAACATCGATGTCCCAACCATAAAGCTATCACATGATGATGTAATTAACAATGTCCCAAAAAATAATTGACATTATATCCGCTATCTATTTATCGCATTCTTCTTTAAGTCTTTGATCTTGAATTTTCTTAACTCTGTATAATTTTCCCATTTGGGAAAATTAGCAGGAGTTTTTCATTTATCTATAAATATAAAATGCTATTAAGAGTGAAAATTCAGCTTCTTAAGCTCGTCGATGAAAATTGGCTTCAATTTAATTACGTTAAAAAACCCCTCTCCAAAAAAAAAAAAAAAATCAATTACCTTCCATTAAACGGATGACAATAGCCGATAAAATATCCTCTCCTTAGACTTCGATCTATTCGAAAAATTATTACGAAAATAACAAAAAGGTTTCATCAATATTAGGTTTCATCAATATTGTCAATATTTAATTACATGATTATTACGTTTATAAAAAATCAGATTACAACGGTAGGAGGTAAAGGTAAAACGGGATTGGTGGATGGAAAGAACCAATCAATATCTACTTTATCCGAGGCCTTTTTTTTAATCCTTGAGCTAACGTAATTTCTTAAAAAGAGCATCGCTATAAAAGCATATGCCAAGGTGCCGTCATGCTTTTAGAACCTTGGCTATAAACCTTTACCCAGATAATGTACCTTTAATTATGCATACCTTCTTCTGTCTTTTGTACCTTGAACATTATATATGCTTATAAAATGCACACACAGATATTGATAATAGTTTAGCTTTTTTTATTAGTGGAAAACGAAAGCCATTAAAATTTTATTAGAATTAATAGATATTTATAGAATGGTCTAAAAAAAATGAAAAATATTAATAAATAATTATTTTTCAAAATAGACTGTCGATTGATGTGGCACATAGCTTCCTCGCGATCTATCAGTGTGGCACATAGCTTTCTCGCAATCTATCACATACTCTATTGATTTTAATCGCAAACAAGCTTTTATTGTCTAATTTGTTGAATGTTTCTCTTATTTTGTAATCAGTCAAACATTTTTTTAAACTTTAAAAAAAAAATTAAAGAATCTATTTAGCAACAGAAATTAATGACTGCAGATGGTTCAAATAAATCTTGGGCTATCTGCGGGGCTACTTTCGATTAACTATAAAAGTTTTATACAAATCAGATAAGTATACTTTTGAAGCTGTAGGTGTGAATAAATGGATGTTTGTGCGAATGTGGAAGAGAAACAAATGAGCAAATAAACAAATAAATATAAATTAAACTTATATGGGACCAACAATGAGCTAATTATGCTCTACCATACAAATTTAATTAAATTGGACGGGCAGTTTTTAAGATAATAATGATAAACATTTTTTTAAGTTTTTGGTAGTTTTCTTACTACCGAAAGATTAAATTTTAAATAATTCAAATTACAATGGTCAATAACTACGATCAAATCATTCTCCCGTATAGCTCAGTTGGAAAGAGCGCCTGTACGGAAATTTTCCGTACAGGCGGAAAGAGCGTCTGTACGGTCTATTTTTCTCTGTATGTCTCCCGTAGTTATTGATAATTGTAATTTGAATTATTGATAATAATAATAATAATAATAAATTGAGCGACTGAATGACAGAGAGACAGACACGATACCCAAAATGTTCCCTGATGTCTGAAATGGATTTGTCTCAGACAACAGGCAGTAATTTATTAAAAATCACTTTTTTGAACTCAGGGGACCTAAAAACGTGCGTAAATCCATTAAAACTCACGCCATCTCAATATTATTTTTCTTTATTATGAGAAAGTAAAAAAACGTATCAGCTATCCAATATATTATCAAGGAAATAAAATATAGCGGACTAAATATTTCTTGCACAAACTAAAACAAGTGCAGTTATATTATTACCATAAAACTATGGTACTTCTTTAGATTGTTACTCCTCAATGTATTTTTTCAAATATAAATAACTTTAACTAAATAACTATTAAGACAAAGGGATATTTAGTCGAATGTACTTTAAGACAGAGGAATCACACTTCTGTTTTTATAAGGGGAGTAACAGTCTAAAGAAGAACACTTCTTACACCATCTTTTGATTGTTACTCTTTTCTGTTGTTTTTATAAGGGGAGTAACAGTCTAAAGAAGAAAATTGTGCACACCTTCTTCAAATTGTTACTCCTTTCTGTTTTTTAAAAGGGTAGTAACAATCTAAAGAAATGCCAAAATTATAAATAAACGATAGTTATAAAGTGTTCTAAAGGAAGAACAATAACCAAATAAAACTGTTAAACAGTAAAGTGCAGGTCCTCAAAGTTAAATAAAACAGGCTCTAGAACATGAATTGAAGGTTAAAAGAATAAAAATATATAAAAGGTATACTTCAAGAAATGATAAATCGGCTAAAAGGACAGTGTTATTTTTTTGATAAATGATCTTAAATCTATTTTGTATTCTTTTTTTTCCCCCCGAATATAATGCCCAATATTTAAATAATCTAATAAATATACTAAAATGTTTTTAGATTTCCGTATAGAGGAAGTTAATTGAATAATTCCGAAGTAAAATAAATAAAATAAAGTAAATTATAGTTCTAAATGTTGTTTTAATACTTAGACATTTTTCACTTAAGCGCTTTTGACAGAAGGGGGGGGGGGACAGTTGATTGAATAAGAGGTGACGGAATACATTAAGCTTACGGGAAAAAATCAATAGCGAACCATTTATCTTATGGATTTGGGACTTGAACAGAATCAATAGAACATTTTATACCTTTCTAAAGAAAGACCTGCGAAAATAATCAGAGTACATCTTCTGTAAAGAAAAAGTCTTTGCGCCCCCCCCC
>KZ652778.1:213965-232379 GCA_001010745.2 Gerris buenoi | reverse complement strand
CCCCCCCTTCTTTCCTCTAAGATTTGAATTAAATTGTCCGTGAAAGATTAGATTAAAGATTAAGTAAGAAATAAAGGAATGGAGATTAAACTGAAAGTGTAGAAGAGGTTTGGGAATTTCACTCTCTTTTCAATTTGAATTTCCCTCCCTTTAAGAAAAAGCTTTCGATTATTTCCGCAGCGCTGATCTCTCATTTCCCCTTATCTTCTATATAGACCTTTTTAAAAGGCCTTTTAAATACATGTTTTTAGCTCGATGTATTTTCATTTAATCTTTGATTGGGAACGCTTCGAATATCCACAAAATGTATTAATATATCGTAATCATTTTATTAATAGGATCATTTTTAATTAATAATTGTTAGTAGGATAATTCATTTATACTTTACTTTTTATATAATTATCATTTATTCAGTCGATTTGTGTTCCGATAAACGACGATAAACTTCGAAATGATTTGTTATTGCTAAGCCAAAGCAACCGCTTTTATTCCAATAAAATAAATGTTTGATTTGTTGGTCTTCAAATAGATATAATAACTTTATATAAATTAATTTTCTTATTCTTTTTCTAATTATGAAAATAAGCCCGTTGCGTCGAGCTTTACAGATCGTAGTATATAAAGTAGGAAAGAGTAACATAACGAATTCAACGTTACGAAAATAAGTTTTAACGTGCTATAAGTTATGAAGTTATGATTTTAAATACTCTGCCACTTTTCTTTCGTAGTAGCACATACAGCTTCCTCACATGCTTATTTGAATGAGATTTGGATCATTTTCGATTCTCAATTGGGCCTCACTGATTTTGGAGTTATATAAAAATTTTTTAGACAGTTGAAAATAATATGGGACCAACACCGAACTAATTATGACTCCACATAAAAAATTCATCAAAATCGGATAAGTACTTTTTAAGATATGGTTGTCCGTAAAAACGATTTGAAAACAAAACTTATTTTTAGTCAACAATAAATTCGCGAAGTTAGTGAAATTACTTAAATTACGGTTAAATTAATTAAATCAGTAAATTATTAGTATATTAGCGTACAGAGCCTAAACAACAGAATTTTTCGGAAGATTTCTGTGACTTTGGTATTAAGATTGCAGAATGTTAAACGTTTTGTGTGGCCCAAACGCATTCACATTAGGCCAGTAAATAATGCTGGATTTGAAAAAAAAAAATAGGTTTTTTGCTCTACGATTTATTTTTCTGCCAATTGATATATTCTGAGAACAAAATTTTTTACAAAATCAGTGGTGAAAAATAGGTTTTATGCTCTACGATTTATTTTTCTGCCAATTGATATATTCTGAGTACAAAAAATTTTACAAAATCAGTGGTGAAAAATAGGTTTTATGCTCTACGATTTATTTTTCTGCTAATTGATATATTCTGGGTATAATATTATTATGTCAATGCTGACATATTATAAGTGTATATTTGTACTCACACACAAACACATTATATGTGTAGATCTGAGTGAGTTTGTGTGTGACAATATGTCCCAAGGGTTAGGAATCGATTGTTTTCTAAATAAAGAGGTTCATTGTTCGAAGACAAAGAAGATATTGTAGCCCCCACTTCACTGGATTTTCTCCATTCCAAAAACATTTTTTCTAGAATCAAAAATATATTTAAAGAAATTTTGTTTGCTTATCTCTAATATAAAATAAAAAATCAGTTTGTGTATAAATTGGCTTTCCTCTACTTTAATTTAATTATATCTCCTAATGGTCATTAGTTTCTTAAACGATTTCTATATTAAATAGTTGCTATTGATTCATTTAAAGCGATTTACCTCTTTTCTAATTACACAGCCGAAAATGGAAACATTTCACAACATAATAACAACTTAATTTTACTCATAAAGAAATCAAGTAATAAAGTCTCAATCATCAATAATATAAGTGCGACACTTAGATCGCGTCCTTTAACTAGACAAATGGTGACAAAAGTATAAAATGTTCCATAATGAGATAAAAGATAAGTGTTAATAATCAAGATAAGATAAGTATTAAATTAGGTGTTACAAATGCGGGATCGCAGAAGCAATGGCGCCACTGCATTAATTCAGACAGAGATTTCTGTATTAATTATGGCAAAGGTAGAAATATAAGAGTAGAATAGTTTGTGAGGTGAGCTAAACTTTTGGAAGCCAAATAACCGCGAAATTTTGGAACTTTTTTCAGTTTTTGGTTTATAACAACTAAAGGGCGCATCCAAAAGAAAATTTTCATCTGATAAAAATTAAAGAATATTAAATTCTAAGTAGCCGAAACCAATTATTTGTTAATACAAATTGATTTGTGTGAAGACCAAGAGTATATTTTTTTTTTTTTTTCCTTTTTAAATTGATAAATAAATATCGCACATTGAAGAAGCAAACAGTTAATAAGTTCGCAACCAAAATGTTGTATTATAATATGTATTGCAATTCCTATATTACCTTGAAGATCTTTCTTGAAATTCATATAACGGAAAATGTTTTTAAAAAATTACTTATTTGTAGAAATATGTTATTAAAATTTATTGTAATTAGTCCAGTCATTTTAGGTTTTCTGTTCCAAAAAAATAGAAGCCAATTTTTTTTTCTTTGATCGCTTCATTTTGACCTTCTGAACAACATATCCAAAATCGGCAACGAGATCGTTGTCGCGTTAAAAGTTATTAAAGGGCAAAGGTCAACAAATTCGGTTATTTGTGAATAACTCGTTTCCAATGGCTCGGACACCAATCTAGGTGGTTATAAAAATTAAAGATCACAAAATTTCCCACAAAAAAGGTTATATTCATTTATTTCGTACAATGGACGGTTTACGGATTATAGGGCGAAGAATATCTATGAATATTTAATATTTGTCGCCGTATCACTTTTTACGTATTTTTACGAATATCTCGCTTCCTATAGCTCGGAGACAAAATAAGAATCAAATCAAAATTAAAGATTATTAAATTCCCTACAGAAAAGGTCTAATTCATTTTTTACGTACAACGAACGGTTTACCAAAATCCTAGCTTATTGTAACTTGCATAGTGTTAGTTTTTGCACGACTTTTTTCGTATTTTTGTGAATATCTCGTTTCCTCTGGCTTGGAGACAAATTTATGATCAGATTAAAAATGATGAACATAAAATTCCTCACAAGAATTGTTATGTTCATTTTTTACGTACCACTAACCGTTTATGTAATAAAGTGCTCCGAAGATTCTGCAAAATGCGTATCAACGACCAATAAGTTTGGCTTTTCCTCGAGGCAGCAGGTGGGGACGTTATTCTATACCTGTGAGCGGCATTTCAAGTTTGTGTGGACATAATTTAAAAATATTCGTTTCTAGGGTTTTATATTTTACAAAGGTATCTAATTGTTAACTGCGACAAGCGTAATGGAGAAATATTTTTGATATGTAACGAACTTGTCAAAATCGGTCTCACAGTGACTGTGGACCGTGCGGTATGCAAAATTTGAAAGAAAAAAGTTTTAAAAGAGGTGATGAACATATTTATAGGGCATTTAACTAGTGTTAACGCTGTAACAGAGCATGTCGAGCATGATAAGTCGAAGAGTCTTATTATATATACACGAAAAAAAGAACATTCAATTTAATTTTTTTTTAAATTGTTTTGTGCCGTACCAGGCAGCGATGAGGTTGCGAGGAAGAAAAAAAAGAAAAGAAAAGATGAGGCATTTGTAATGAGGCACCGTGATCAAAGCATTTAGCTTGCAATATTCCATAGGTAGAACCATAATCTCCTTGCAAATCCTTCAACTTCGCCAACGTAAATTGACAATCGTCGTTATTTTCTCAATAAGAGAAAACTTTGTTCATGTTCGTGGAAAATTTTTTCATTACTAGGTTGACCCATTTTACCCCCGGTGATGCAGGTTTTAAGAAACGCGTGAAAGGTTTTGTGGTAAATTATTTTTGCAGCAACAATATCAAACTCGATTTTTCACTATCTTACCGTAATGATCACCACGTGCGTCTGCTGCTTTGATCACAGTGTATCATTTGTTTCTTCCCTTCAACCTCATCGCTGCCTGGTACGGTACAAAACAATCACACATTTTTAAATCGAATGTTCTTTTTTTCGTGAAGGACTGCATTGCGATGAAATAAGACTTTGACTTCTCACACTCGACATGCTCTGTTACAGCGTTAACACTAGTTAAATGCCCTATAAATATGTTCATCACCTCTTTTAAAACTTTTTTCCTTCTTTATTTTGAATACCACCGTCCTCAGTCACTGTGAGACCGATTTTGACAAGTTCGATACACATAAAAAAATGTTTCTCCATTACGCTCGTCGCAGTAACAATAACCTTTGTAAAATATAACCTTTGTATAAATATATATATCCATGCAAACTATCGTCGTTACACAAACGTTAGTCTAAAAGAATAATGTCCCCACCGTGGAGCTGCCTCGAGGAAAAGCCAAACTTATTGGTCGTTGATACGCATTTTGCAGAAACTTCGGAGCACTTTATTACATAAAAGGTTCGTGGTACGTAAAAAATGAACATAACAATTCTTGTGAGGATTTTAATATTCTTCATTTTTGATCTGATCATAAATTTGTCTCCGAGCAAGAGGAAACGAGATATTCACAAAAATACGAAAAAAGTCGTGCAAAAACTAACACTATGCAAGTTACAATAAGCAAGGTTTTTGGTAAACCGTTCGTTCTACGTAAAAAATGAATTCGACCTTTTCTGTAGGGAATTTAATAATCTTTAATTTTAATCTGATCCATATTTTGTCTCCGAGCTATAGGAAGCGAGATATTCGTAAAAATACGTAAAAAGTGATACGGCGACAAATATTAAATATTCATAGATATTCTTCGCTCTATAACCCGTAAACCGTCCATTGTACGAAAGAAATGAATATAACCATTTTTGTGGGAAATTTTGTGATCTTTAATTTTTATAACCACCTAGATTGGTGTCCGAGCCATTGGAAACGAGCTATGCACAAATAACCGAATTTGTTGACCTTTGCCCTTCAATAACTTTTAACGCGACAGCGATCTCGTTGCCGATTTTGGATATGTTGTTCAGAAGGTCAAAATGAAGCGATCAAAGAAAAAAAAAATTGGCTTCTATTTTTTTGGAACAGAAGCTATATTTTTGACTAAAATAACTGGACTAAATAACATATTTAAAAGATAAATTAAAACATATTAAAATTATGTTTGTATAAAGTAATGTTATTGTTTTAATTAATATGTTAATAAGCATATTTATTTAGGTCGTGATAATTAGAAGTTATGTTTCATAACCTATCGAAGGTACGTGATAAACGTTTATAGGAATGGGATATTATAATGTAGAATATTTATTATTTATGTATGGTAAATAAGGGCGTTGGGATCAAGGAACGGCTAAGAAAGGTAGGATAAAGTTTTTTATAAATATTTCTGGGATGTAAGGGAGGTAACTGGGAGTGTTAACTGAGCAGTTTTTCTACGAAGCAATTCTTTCACTGTCCTTATTGTAAAACATTAGTAAACTTGGCACTGTGGTATCAAATAAATTCTATTCTCTTTTTAAGCGGTGTTTAAACGATCAACTTAGTTGTCAACCTTATTGTCAATATGCCATGATGATGACAATAGCGCCCCATCCACTGTCATTCTTTCCGTAAGGAATGCCGATTCCGTCAAGAAAGAGTGTTAGTCTATGGGGTTCAAGAGGAAAGAACGGCAGGATTATAATCTTACAAGATAATCCCGTTGCGCCATCCTCTCCATTCTTGTCAACTGATAAGTTTCATATGGATAGGATAGAGATATTCCTTGCATTATGTGTTTATGGCATCAAACGAAGGGATTGTAGTCACACGACAAACCTGCAGGATGGAATGAGTTGATCGTCTCACAGGAAAGAGTGCAGGAAAGTGGTTGTGTGGATGGTAATAAACATGATTATCAATCATGCCGTGTTTTCCTTCACGATCAAGAAAAAGGAAAGTCTGTCGGGAAAGAACGACAGTGGATGGGGCGCTATTGTTTATCGTCTGTGGATAGGTTGGTTGTTGAAATTTGATGTTGGTCCAAAGATTGAAGTAAAATAAAAAAAAACATGTGGGATTAGCCTATTCTTAATATAATTCATGATAATAACGAGGTATAACAATTCTTCACTTATTTTAAACCCAAAAACTTGAAGAAACTGTAGATTGTGTGGATAACTTAAGTAATGTCTGTGTTGAATGTTGTCAACTTGAATGTCAAATTGGACAACTATGTTGATAACCAAGTCGATCGTCTAAATACCGCTTTAAGGTTTGCTTGCTTTAAATTTTACAAATTTTAAGTTAGAATAAAGTTGGATACACGGCTTATTCTAAAATGATTAACCTAAGTTTTTTTAAAGAAATTGATTANTACGTACAAACGTACATACATACATACATACATACATATTATACACCAGAAGGAAAACCTCTGTAGAAATCCCCTCTTTTGTATTAAAAGCTGAATGGCCAGATCGAGCCTTAGAGACCACCAATGAGAGTTTTATAAAAGGGAATACTTGCAGAGAAACGTTAGATCTAAAAGAGTTTAAACAGATAGACATAGTAGGTACTATTTAAAGAGGGCAGTCCAGCCACAAAATATTTGTGGCTCCAGAGTTTTAGACATCAACAACACGAAAAATAAACCATATAACATGTCATGGTGAATAAAAACTTTTTTTAGCCACCCGCCATATTGAAAATATCAAGTGTGTTATTTTAATAGTTGCATATTCTTTTTCTACACTTCAAGACCTTTAAATTGATGTATAACATGCCATGGTAGCTAAAAACTTTTTTTAGTCGCCCACCATATTGAAAAAATTAAGTATGTTATTTTAATAGTTGCATATTCTTTTTCTACACTTCAAGACCTTTAAATTGATGTATAACATGCCATGGTAGCTAAAAACTTTTTTTGGCCATATTGGAAGGGCCGCCATCTTGGAAATATTAGGTGTAAAAACTCCAAAATTTGTCCAGTTGTCTAAAATGCCGAGATGTACCTGTGTGTCAAATTTCATGTTTCTAGCTATAGTAGTTTATGAGTTGAAACAAGCCAACGGACGGACAGACAGACAGACAGAGCCGTTATATAAGGTTTCTTTTTTACTTTGTACAGAAACCTTCAGACAAACTTTCTCATATACGAGTTCTAATTACTTAGCCCAGTGTTTTCTATTTATTAGTTTTAATCGGTAAATTTAATTATTATTGAACATTTGATCAAAATCGATCATACAAATAATTTCTCCTTGGCGGGTAATCGAACCCGGCCTCTCTCCATTCACGTTTAAAAGATATTTCCACAAGTCAAGAACTAGTTTTTACCGGGAAAGCGGGTCATATTGTTAGGTTTGTACTTGATTGAACTACATTTTAGAATTCTTTAGTCAGAATTAACGTTTTCGAAAAGAATTCTTTACACATTTTTTTCAGAGTTTTTGGGTGTAGAGACTCCAAATTTGGAGCTGAGTCCTGTTCCCTACTACAATCATCCTCTTTCACTGTCAACTCATCATGATTAACTATTTTCTCAATATACAATACACATTTATTGCAACACGCTCGTTTCAATGATAAAGAAAAGTGTTTCTTTTAATTTTGCCAATAGTCCAGTCAAATGGTAGTTTGAAGTGGAAAGTTCTTTTAGTAATTGTTGTTAGTGGTTTACTTTATGTTTTTGGGGGTGCTGAACACGAATTTGAAGTTGTCCAACAAAATTTCCCGCGGCAAATATGAGAAATCATCAAAAAACTACTAAAAAAAAATTTTTTTTTTATTTTTTTTTTATTGGTTTTCATCTTATAACTTGCAAAGCAATCTATTAACGCAAAAAGTGGTCTAGTGGTAAATTAAAAAGGAGAAAATAACCTACAATTTATGTCTATTACATTTATTTGTACGTCGTATGGTTTTCACGAAAATGGGAGTTAAAATATTGGGAAGGCTTGGAGAATTCTAAAGTGTAAACGGTTGGTGGTTTTTATGATGATTTCTCATATTTGCGTCTAAAATTTTTGTTTGACAACTCTAGATTCGTGTTCAGCATACCGAAAAACATAAAATTAACTGCCAGCGCAGTCCGGCCACCAACCGTTTACCCTTCAGCCTGTACCCTCCACTCTCCAAGACTTCCCAATATTTCAACTCCCATTTGCGTGAAAACCATAAGATGTACAAATAAATGTTATAGACATAAATTGTATTTTCTCCTTTTTATTTTACTACTAGACCACTTTTTGCGTTAATAGATTGCTTTGCAAGTTATAAGATGAAAACCAAAAAAAAAAAATATTTTTTTTAGTAGTTTTTCGATGATTTCTCATATTTGCCGCGGGAAATTTTGTTGGACAACTTCAGATTCGTGTTCAGCACCCCAAAAAACATAAAGTAAACCACTAACAACAATTACACCAGAACTTTCCACTTTGAGCTCTTTTTATGCACCATTTGACTGGACTAACAGTACTCCGTAAGTACAAACAGTTAGTTACTTTTAATTTCGTCTCTTTTCTAACTCCGCCATGTTCTAAGTACCACAAGTAGTTAGTGTTAATTTATAATTTATATTTAATGAAAAGCGTAAAGAACTTGGATCCTAACGGGTGTCCCGCGGCACCGCACGCATTTTTTTCCACGATGCGATGTGAAATTGAACACCTCCATGTTTAGAAGAAGACTCCTGTATGAGATCACTTACATGAGTAATGAAGAAAGATTCTAAACGGAGATATTAGTTACAATATTAAACTGAAGATCCTAAATAAACATCTCAACTTTTCCCGCCCCTTTAATTCCTAATTGAAAAATAAATTGCGAGCTAGGACAAATAAGGGGGTAACCTATTTACCTTAAAGTTTAGCTAAAAGATAAAAAATTTAAGAAAACAAAAAGAGGAGGAAGGGTCGGACTTCAAAAGTGTTACGGGGGACTTTAAGCATCAAGTATATAGGAGAAGTAAGGGACTTGAAGACTTTCTTTTAAAAGAAGCCTCAGGGCAAGGCAGATATGCAGAGACTTAGTAAGACCAAATGGAGTAGCTACCGCTCCGGAGCGATGAGGGCGCACTCTATCCAAGAGAGAGAGACCCTTAACTAAATGTTTACTCTTCACCCCCCCNATAGTTCGTCAACTGGATCCCCCCCCCCCCTCACCACTTGATTCTTTCACCACCACCCCCCTCTCCCGCCACTTTTCTTTCACTTTTTAATGACACTTGAGTCTTCGTACCGGGAGAATCTTATTCAACACCCAATTGGTGAAGAAGATTTAAAAAAAAAAACGGTTCAACTATTTATATAAAAAAAACTTATCCAGAGAATTGTTTCTTTTACGGTAATAAAGCAGTAAAACAATTTTGATTATCATAGTTGTAAAGTTTAAAACTGTTTTTAATTTCTCATATAAAGAGAAAGTATTACGATAGCGAGAAAATTAGAATTTGGTGGAATTACACGTTATGAGGTCCCCTGAGTCCAAAAAAATGCTTTTAAAAAAAAATATCTGTGCAGACGCATGGAGCCTAAACTAATGGGCTGATTTTGACGAAATTTCATACATTTTCAAAAAAAAAAAATCATTGGGGTCAAAGCGAAATCGAGTAATGAATTGTAGTTCCAAAGGTGGGAGCGCTACCCCACAACAACTCTGAAAAAAATGTAAACAGTAGAACCAACTTATTTATCGGAAGAACATTGATAGGCGTTATATGCATTAGATATCGATAATTACCACGAGTCATGCGTATGAAAAATCGTGGGTCTTCGACCACTGTCAACTCGGTTTCGCTTTAAAATGTAAAAATAAGAATAAGAAAAAGTTTTAATGAATTCGGACAGTGAAAACATCGATCGAATTATTCGAGTGACAAAGCCCTTTTCTATTTTAAGACGTTTACTCCAAATATTATCTTGTTTCTTATACCAACTTTAAAATAAAAAAAAACGTTCTACCAACTCACGCATTATACATTGATAATATTCACTGTTAGAAGAGTAAAAAAGTAAAACTATTTTCAGAGCCCAAAAGGTTTCGTTTAACACTATATAGGAGGTAAAAAGGTGATCTAATAAGGCTTCATTCTCACAATCCAAAATAAGTCTAAATGCAGACTTATATAACAGCGTCTATCTTTTCTAGGTCTTGGAATAGATTTAAAACATAAAACTACCAGTTAACAATTCTTAAGAGTATTTCCCTCTATATCGAATTGAGTATAGATAGCTATTATCCTGAAGCCAGACAAATTGAAATAAGCCGCGACTGCTGGAGTAATAGATAGCTATAGATACTTTTTAAAGGGTTAAAGAACCTCTTACAAGTGAGTTAATGGTATAAATTATTTTTTTCTCTTTTAAACTATAGGCTGAACATTTTATTTTTATAAAAAACTATATTTTTATGAATATTGCTTCTGAGCTTACTGAATGTAACGGAAGCTATGTAATCGTTCTAAAGAATTACGATTTATAAAAATTCCCGAACAGAAATCCGTTTCACACATCCGGGACCATTCTTGGTTTCGCGTCTGTCTGTCACTCATTTTTTTTGTGAACCAACATATCTTAAAAACTGCTCCGATTTGAAATTTGGATGGTAGGTCATGATTAGCTTAATGTTGATCCCATATAAGTTTCGACCTTCTGCGCTTATTTGCTTCTATTTCACAAGCGCACAAACATACAATCATTTACACCTACCTACATCTTCAAAAGTACTTAACTGATTTCTATAAATTTTGAATATGGTTTGTCAAAATTAGCCAATATATAGCCCCAGATTAATTTCTACCTCTTTCGTACATTAAATTTTTGCTAAATTTATACTTTCATTTAACATATCTTAAACAATACTTATCCGATTTTAATTAAATTTGTATGGTAGGTCATAATTAGCCCATTGTTGGTCTCATATAGGTTTCAACCTTCTGCTCCTATTTGTTTCTCTTCCACACCCGCACAAACATACATTTATTTACACCTATAGCTTCAAAAGTACTTATCTGATTTTTAAGAAATTTAGTGTTTGTCAAAGTTGCTTACCCTATATAACGCTAGATTAATGTTAACTGCCTGTTAACTACCTGTGTATATTAAATATTACTAAATTTGTACTTTCATTCCAAAAAAAATAAATAAACCAATCAATTGACTGGTTTGCAGGGAAAGGAGTAATAAATATATTTGACAATGTTATAGATCATAACATCATTAAAGTAAGTGAGAATATGCGAGGAAGCTATGAGTCACTCTGATTAGCAGACTATTTATATTTATTACTACGTTTTTATTAGCTTGCTTTCTTGTTTGTTTGTTTGTTTGTCCAGTACAAATCTTGCAATCGATATTTAACTAACTTCCCGAGTAGCTTAGACGTTTGAAACTTTTAGAATATCTCAGAACACGATGGCATTGCATTATTGTAATACTTTCAGCATAATTTATTTCGTTTTCAGCAAATTTTGATGTATGGTAAGTTATTTTATTGAGCCATGTTTACGATATTCATTTTGACAGGTTTTAAATTTATGGTTTATGACAGAAAATTTAAAAACTTATTATATAAAAAAGGTCTTTTTATTTTGTAATTATATTAAAATCAATTTATCAGAGAAAAGCTTTTTGTTAAATAGATTTCACCAAACCCAAAAAATGTAAGTTTATCATTTTTAGAATCCCAAAGCTAAAAATCGTCCTACATTTTTATCGATGGCTTTTACCTGACTATGTATACAGGGCTAAAAATGATCCGATTCCGGTCCCCATTCGTAAACATATTTATTTCCTTCACCACACATTCGGATATTTGTCAAATAATCGAATATTTGCTTTTCACCGAATTATTTGACAAATAGCGGAAAAAGTCACTTATGTATATTTGCCGAACATCTATTTGATGTTGAACCGATATGTATGGATTCAATCATAATAGTCAACTTGTCATACGACAAGTATATTATACTTATTTAGATTATACCTTATTAAATTTATGTTATATCTCAATATTCTTCTATATATTGCTTCCGAGCTTACCGAAGGTAACGGAAGCATTGTGTTCACTTTTGAGAACGAAAAACTTTTATGTCTCCGATTTTAAAAATTCCAAGACAGAAATCCGTTTCAGATATCAGGGAAAATTTTTGGTCTCGTGTATGTCTGTCTGTGTGTCCGCGAATTTTGAAACGTCCGACGATAACTTGAGTAATTCTTGACCGTTTTTGATGAAACTTGGTATACATGTTCATTTTACTAATGCTCAGGACGAGTTCGTTGGACAACATTATCCGTCTAAGCGTTCACGCGTAACGCTCACGTAAACGTGAACTTCAAATTTAGGCCAGGGGGAAAAAATCAAACTTCATCTTTTCAATGAGACAAACATTTTTTACAAATACATTTTTTAGTTAAAGATCGCTAAAACTATTAATAGTTTTTAGACATCCAATGTAACAATAAAGTAATATAATAATAATGTTAATGTTAATATAACAATAAAGTACATGATTGGATGCGAGGAAGCTATGTGCCACACTAATTGGCCGTCTATTTTAATCTGTATATCTAGATATTCTAATATTCTATAATTCAATTTTAAGATGAGTTAAATAAATCGTATAATAATAACTGAATTATTCACAAAAATTTCATGAATTGTATAGTATTCACTAAATAGAGTTAACAAGATTTGGCCTGTTGTCATCAAATATCTCCCACATTCCTACTTTGAAAAACTTTTCTCAATTTTTTTTCAAACATTTGTAAACGTTTAAGGTAAAAAAATTTGTTTTTATTAAATTTAAATTTTCTCCACTTTCTCTCTAACACTATAATGTTATACTCCAAATAAAAGTAAGTAGCAAATATAATTTATGTAATAAATTTATAGAAAGTAAAACCAAAATATTGAAAAAGAAAATTTTTCATGCTTACAAAATAGTCTAAAATTTATGTGGCACATAGCTTTCTTAAGTTCTATAACGTACTTAACTGATGTTATGATTATTTTTTTAGAGTAATATAATCTGCTTTCATAACTTTTACAACCTATTATTGTCAAATTTATTTAATTTTCCCCCGTTTTATGAATCTGTAAAAATTGTTTTGATTTTTTACTTGAATTAAAGTAAGTAGCAAAATAAATAAATTTAAATAGTTTAGGTTTTAAGGCCCGTTTACACTTTGATTAGTTCGAGTGCGAGTGTTTAGTGTTTAGTGCGAGTGTTTAGTGTTTAGTGCGAGTGTTTAGTGCAAGTGTTTAGTGTTTAGTGATTAGTGCTTAGTGATTAGTGCAAGTGATTAGGATGTCGTTTTATTTTGAGGAAAATTTTATATTTTATTGAACATTTATTTGTTTTATTAATTTTTTTGTGGGAGGGGCAGTGTTTTGTTGATTTTTGACACATTGTGACAGTTTTTTGACCAATCAATGAAACATTTTTACTTTTAAATTGTATAATTATAAAATAAAAATACCCTGACATCTAGGTTGGAGAGGGGAGGCCTACTCGCAGATCCACTAAACAGTGCAAGTCTACTAAACAGTTAACAGTTCACTGGCAAAATTACTAAACACTTATCACTAAACACATCGTCTCCAAACAGATTTAGTGATTTTTCTAAACACTTGCACTAAACACTCGCACTCGCATTAATCAAAGTGTAAACGGGCCTTTAGACAGTTTAAATTTATCTGGGGCTATCAGTTGGCTACTATCGACAAATCGTAATAAATTTCTTAAAAATCAGATGAGTACTTATGAAGATATAGGTGTAATTATATGTTGTGCATGTGTGGAAGAGAAGTAAATGAGCGCAGAAGGTTGAAACTTAGGTACTTCTTTAGATGGTTACTCCCCTGTGTTTTTTTTGAATGTAAATGACTGACTAAATAACTATTAAGACAAAGGAATGCTTAGTCCAATGTACTTTGGGACAAAGGAATATCACAGTTATGTATTTATAAGGGGAGTAACAATCTAAAGAAGAACACTCCGTATACCTTCTTTAGATGGTTACTCCCCTTTGTTTTCTTAATAAGGGGAGTAACCATCTAAAGAAGTGCCGAAACTTATATCGGACCAATAATGGGCAATTATGAACTACCACAAATATTTCATTAAAATCAGATAAGCTTTTTTTAAGATATGTTGTTACACAAAAATTGAGTGACCGACAGACACGGTACCAAAAATGCTCTCTGATGTCTGAAATGTATTTCTGTTTTGGAATTCTTGAAATCGGAGACATAAAAATGTTTCATTCAGAACAATCACATAACTTTAGCTATCTTACTTAACTTAGCTATAGCGTTATCTTCGGTAAGATCGGAAGAAAAATACCTAGTAAAGTAAACAATAAAATCAAAATCAGTAGCTTTAATAAAATTAACAAATATTGTTCGTATTAAATAAAAAATTAAATCTATAATAATAAAATTTAATATCAATTACCTTTTTTATTCCTTTTTAGATAGTTCCTTTTAGAATAGTTAAGTCCATTAATAGACGTAATTGTTTTTTTTAATTATAATTTTTTAATAATTTAAACTTTTTACTCTTCTTGTTAAATCCCAAATAGTTTAATCCTAATAATGCTCACTAATGAAAGATTTTAATTTTAATCATGGACAATAGAATGTATTAAAAAATAAAACGGAATGGTAAAAAATATTATGTTAAAATAATGCTTGTATAAACAGAAACTGTTTTGAAAATTAATATTTTTATCGGAAGAATAACAAAGTTTTGAATCTGAACGGTTGTAAAGGTTTTGAAAGTATTCGAAAAAAAACCGAAAGATGTTACACACAAGAAAAAACACGTTGTACCTTTTAAAGCAAAGGACGAAGAACTGAACGGTAGTTTACGATGAACCTTTCAAGGATAGATTCCTCAAGATGTGGTAGGAATCATATGAGAGAGGGGATAAGAAAGATACAGTGGTACCAACTCAGGTAGACGAGAATTGTGTAAGAACCAGGTGAAAGACTTTCTCTAACTATAACGGTCCGACCTACTGGCCTCTCTACCTTAGTACATACATCACGGTAGAGTGGCCGGCCAAACAAGAAAACCAAAAGGCATCACATATTATACGTGAGAGACAGTATAAGGACAAAATACCATTAAACCATGACCGCTAACCATCTAGAAATTTTTTTCAAGGACTGCGCTAAACAAAAAATACCATAAAGATGAAAGTGAACAAAGAAAAATCTATGATTTAACTGAATGATTTCAGGAATCTCATCATTATTAGACATTTTTTTACTAGGAAGAAAACAATAATAGTAGGAATGTAATAGTACTCTGTAATTATTTTCATTCATTCTTAGGCTTTTTCTTTACTCTCATAATTAAAATAAAAAGGATATTTTCATTCAAAATAGAATATGACCTTGCACTTAACCATGACCTTACTCGTTGTTCATTTTTATAATTTATTATAATGTGCTTAAATATAAGTCTATATTTAGTTTTAACAAATGACAAATGCATTATTTAATTCATTTATTTTTTTAACTTGTTTTGTTAAAAATATATATTGCAGAAATAATAAAACTTTAGGATAAATATAATTTATATAATCGAGTAAGTTACCCGACGACGACGCACCTCGAAATGATTTGTTATTGCCAAGCTAAGGCAACCACAATCATTCCAATAAAAGTAAATATTTGTTTTAATTTGTAGGTCTTCAAATAGATATAATAATTTATCTAAATTAATTTACTTAATTTTACTTTTTTGAAGTGAAACTTCTTTTGCGGCGGTAGAGTTAATTTTTTCATATAGTGAAATCGTGTAACGAAGTTTACGATTCGAGACTCCTTCAAGTGTAACATTTTTACAGATTAATTATATCTATTTAAAGACCAGCAAATCAAAACAAACATTTATTTTTATTGGAATAAATGTGGTAGCCTTAGTGTAGCAATATTTTTTTTTTTAAATTATATTTCCCATAACTATTTCTTAATCCTGAAATAATAAATTCGTCAAAAAATGAAAGAGAGCAATGCATTCTAGAACTTAAGTTTCACTTCTAATGCGTGAGAGCCTCACACATATTTTCTATTTTTTTAAGTATCAAATTAGGCTCGTTGCCACGGGCTTAACGGCTCAATGGATACTTATAAATAAATAAGTGGGTAGTTTGAATAAAAACAAATTGCACTTAATTTCTTAACTTTTTAAATAAAAATATCTTTGAATGATGTTATTCCGTTATGAATATACCGATAAACTTAAATATATTTTATTCTTATGCCCATATAGTTAATATAGAGAGATTTTTAATACATAGCACACTCCACAGACCTGTTTTTTGTTTGTTTTTTTCAGCCATAACTAATGTCCCGCAGACGACCTTAGCCGACTACATATTCTTAAAGAGCTCCAAATAGTAATTAATTCAGCAAAAAAAAATAATAATAATAATAATAATCATCATTTTTAAATAATTAAAAATTAATTCATAAATACGTCGTCCTTCACTCTAGTCGTCAGTATGTCTTGTTGTTGCTTCAAGTAAACATCACGATGCACCACACCCCTGAAGATGCTTCCAGTAGTGGAAGTGAAACATTGGTCTTCACTCCCTTCGTGACGTGGATTTAACCGGAAAACCTAGCTGTTTATTAACAAATCGTTATAATTTGCAAAAAGAATTAATATTAAATAATAAGGAAATAAAAAGTTGTTTGTGGAAATCACAAATGAATTCTTAATAAAGAATTAGGATATAAGCTCAACTTGTTCTTGTAAGCTGAGAGACTGTTGCTGTTGCAGTATTAACACTTGTTGTTTTGTTATCGTTGCGTGTCGTAGATATTGGTCAGACCAAAGCTTCATTCATAATAAAACACTCAATGAACTCTCTCCTCAATTCAGTCATCAATTATTTAAACTAAAGTCTACTAGTTGAATTCATTCAAGATTCCAGGAAAAACATACAGACTCGGAGTTATAGTCAATACTCGAGTTCGAATCCCACTAAGGTGAGATATATTCTAAACTAATTATTATATCGATATTTGAACGAGCGAAGTGAGTTCTTTTTACTACGTTTTTATTAGCTTGCTTTCTTGTTGGTTTGTTTGTTTGTCCAGTACAAATCTTGCAATCGATTTCTAACTAACTTCCCGCGTAGCTAGACATTTGAAACTTTTAGAAAAGCTCAGAACACGATGACAAAGCATTATTTTAATACTTTTATCCATCTTTCAGCAAAATTTAATTCGTTTTCAGCAACAATGGAAAGTTAGTTCGGAAAAAATCCGCAAGTTGTTTTATTTGTTTTGGCATGTCCCATATTTACAATCTTCATTTTGACTGGTTTAAAATTTATGATTTATGACAGAAAATTTAAACACGTAGTATATAAAAAAAAAAATATTTTGCAATTATTAGGTTTTGTTTCTGGCTGTAGCTTAATTTCTGCGAACCAACATATCATAAAAACTACACGTTCGATTTTAATGAAATTTGTATGATTGTAATTAGCCTATTGTTGGTCCCATATAGTCCATTCCTTTCTCTTTCACATGCGTTAACATACATATATTTACACTTATATGTATGTAATGACTAGAGTTCGGATCGATATGCACTTAAACACCTCAATATATGCATATGAAAATGGCTAAATATGCAAATAATATATGCAACTTATCCCAAACATATATGCACTAAAATATGCACTTATTCCTAATATATGCACTCAAATATGCACTTATCCCAAGTATATGCTCTCCAATATGCACTTATTCCTAATATATGCACTTAAAAATGCATTTATTTTATATAAACTAATAAATAAACTCCAATAGGTAGCTATAAATATTGAATAGTGCTAATTAAAGTGCATTTAGAGGGTTTAAAATACTCAAAAGGCTGCCATTTAAAGATTAGGCAGTAGAATACACAAGAATAACCACCAAAAATAGAGATATTGACTATATTTTAAAAACAATGAAAAGTTACCATTATTTTACAATGAATTTTTAATAAATTACTTAAATTTAGGAAACAGTAAGAAAATTTGAAAGACTCTCTAAATTTGTAATCTTAAAATTTCGTCTGCGTCGGAAAGAACCATTTGTAAACGTGAAAACGTTCTCTCAATACAACGTCGCACGACACTAGTGGAATATATTTTAGGGCAGCGACGTCAGATCTATTTCGTCTCTACCCTCCGCCCCTTCCAGGATGCGGGTGACGTTCTCCACAGTGGTCCAGCCCGGATTACGGTGGAGAACTGCGACCATATTTTGTCTAAGTCTTTCCCTAATCGGACCCAGTTTTTCAATTATATTTGGAAGGTCCCTGAAATAAGCTTTAATAAATGCCAATCTCTGAATTAAGGGCACTCTTTGCTTTTGGGATGGC